>JAHWFP010105118.1:14886-38348 GCA_023313725.1 Lithobius niger | reverse complement strand
TCGACGAACGACTCAATACGTTCTCCTCTTACACTTCATCCCCCCCCTCCCACCTAGCCCACTTCTCCACGCGCCTTCGATCAATCTCATCCTTTCGATCGGTTCCGTCTGCCTCCACCCTCGACGCATAATAAATAATAATTCTTCTCTCTGGGCGAATTTACAATTGAGTTGGCACCTAATGTAACTTCGTTACCGGCTATTCGTGTGTTAAATAGAGAAACCTTGTTACTCTGAATATCTTCTCAGGCGAGATACGCTGACTTTTGTTTCTTCCCTTGCTTCCCCTCTCTCTTCCCCCTCCCCTCGTCCTCCCCTTCCCCCTTCCCTTTCCCCCACTCCCGAGTCAATTTAAGCGATACGACACAACGTCATGCATATAATTAATGTTATTTTCCGTATGTGATGCTTTCCTTTTGAGGACAATTGCTAATAGCGATAACTTTCAAAGTCACATAAATAGCAGTGCGGTGTGGCAGGGGCAGTTGGCCTTGCACACACACACACACACACAAAAAAAAAGGTCCTTTAAAAAAATGGGTCTCTAGCGTGTCATAACTGCGGACCAAACCCGATTATGGAGGAGTCCCAGGACTGTTCTAACTTGTATCCACTCCATCTGTGCCAAACGAAACGCCCTGATATCATCGTAGCCAACTGGAGCACAAACGAACCGCTCATAAGTCGACGTATAAACGGTGTTTGTTCCCTATATATTTTTTTCAGGGTTCAGACAATTTTGTAATTCTCAATTTCCCTGACATTTCTAGGTTTTCCAGGTGCGTCCAATGGCAATTTCCTGGTGTTTACCAGGAAAACAGGCAGTTAAAGAGTCCCCAGCCTATCTTCAGTTCGCCCCAGAATGAACACAAATAATCGATTGTATGTTTTTGGTAGCAGAGTGCCTTGTTGATATCCAAAATAGTTACAAAAACAATGGCGGCCGTCGGTTAAAGCCGCCCCCTCCAGGAAGACATGGCCGCTCATAAAATACCAGAAGGACTCAAGATACGCCACGCACACAATAGATAATGTTTTTTTTTTTATTAATATTTGTACGAAAATAATCCAACATCCCTGAAAATAGCTGTGTAGAGACTAGTCCAGACAGGACTAAAGGCATTTTCATCACAAATATTGGTACTAGCCTAAGATTTAGTTTATTGAAGTTACGTCTAAAATATTTGAGCATATTAAAACACTAATTAAAATATTTGCTACTACATGTATAGCCCAGGATTTTGTTTCTGATCTGCTAATTCAAATTAAATTAAATTATACCGGAAGAAAGCAAGCTTATGTAATCGGTTCACAACAAAACATGGAACAAAAACACTTTAACACTGAGTCAGATCATATTGTCTTTTCCAACTGCTGGTTGAAGGTGCTGGCACAACAGTTTCTGGGAGTGCGTTCCAAGAATTAATGGCTCTCACAGTGAAACAAGACTGTCCAACAATGGTGCGGATTCGTGGTTTCGTCAACTTCATGCTGTGTCCTCTGGTTCGTATGACAGTCGAGCGTTGAAAAAACTGGTCGACAGGCAAAATCACTTCGCCGGACAGAATTTGACGGGTCTTGATAAGGTCACCTCTTAAACGCCTATCAACAAGGGTTGTCAGGTCAAGTCTTTTCAAACGGTCTTCGTAAGACAAACCCTTCAGCGAAAAATAGTGTCTGGTGACGGCTCTCTCTCTGAACTTGTTCCAACCTGTAAATATCACCTTTGTAATGGGGTGACCAGGCGTGTACACAGTATTCAAGTTTTGGTCGGATAAACGTCATATACAATCTTCTTGTATTCGTAAGTGTCCACGATTTGAACATTGACTTACAGATCAGACACAAAGGTATTTTTCAAATTTCTTTGTATTTTCCAGTATTTTCAAAAATTTATTGTTTTTCCTTAGATTTCGGCTCTATTTTTATTTTCCCTGAGATTTCTAGGTTTTCCAGGTTTTGTCTGAACTCTGTAATATTATGAAGTTGGTCCAAAATCATTGTTAGTTTGTCCGCTGGTTGATCATAAATGCACACACAGTTTGTGTGTAGCTTACTGTGCAAGCCTTTCGTGCCAAATTTTTTTCCATGTAAAAACGGAATGATTTAAACTCTTGGTGGTGATGGGATGGTGAAATCTACCATCCGTAATACCAAGATTGGGTTGAGTCATATAGTCACTCGTAATTGGCGGCTTTCGTTAAGAGCCAGCCTGACCGGTAAACTTTCCTGCTCGACCTACAGCAATATTAAGAGGATAGACAAAATGGCCTCCACGACAGACCAATTTCTTCGAGGTCTGTTAGGGAATTGGCCAAACAGATCGTAATCTTTGTACCGTGAGTCGCTATATATATGTATGGACAGCTAGTGGCGGTTTTTCAAAATAATAATTTAATATTTTTACGTAGATTGGCGCGACAAACTTGTATTATATATAAAAGTATTTTTAAATAGTTTTTTAAAAATTATTATCGGTCAGCCACACTTAAACTATTTCTCTACACCTGCAAGAAAAAAAAAAGCGACAAGTTCGTATATACAGAGAAAGTGTTGCAAGGGAAGGAACGTTGGCAATATGTACGGACAGTATCACCCTCAGCTGGCAGAAAGCGGCAACAGAACAAATCAATCGCATCAGAGGGGCTTACGGTGGCAATATTGTCCAATCCAGTCGCTTAAGCTATTTTTCATACAAGATACGGTATGTGCTGTAGTAGACCCCTCGTACCGTCCGGTAGTGCATTTACAAGTAGGATGACGCCACCGTGATTTTGCATGCAAAGTAATGGAGGCCATACGCAAATGACGTCACGCAAAATTGTGCGTTGTTTTGGTTCCCTTTCCCGTCATACTTTTTCACAATTTTGCAAACCCCCCTCCGAGAAAATTATATTACAAAACGTCGAAACTCTTCCCTTTTCGTTACCGATGAAGAGACAATAATTTGGTAAAATTTGGAGGTAGTTATTCGAATATACGTGACTTCCGAAATAACCCCGCCTTCTCCCCCCCACCTCGTTTCCGAAACTGTTGCTCCGTGAATCCATCCCTTCGCGTGACGTCATATTTTATACGGTCCCACAACGCCTTAAAGATCCCTTTTCCCTTTTTCCAAGCCTAAATGCAGCACCATAGAATCTTCGAGCAATATAAAGAAAATAGCGATAAATTTAAAAAAGAACAAAACTTCGCTGCAGCGCCGCGGATTTTCATAACTAAAACAAGATCACGTGACCCACATCAGCCTATTGCATGACGGAAACTCTGGAATGTGGATGCTGTATTTAGAATCTGGGTAACGCTATACCGGCGCCTTTAAGCCACGGAAGACGCAAAAAATCGCGCGTAGAATTGGTGGCGCCTTCCGTACTTCATCTGGGAACTAAAATTTTGGACCCTCACGTTTCCACATCGGACTACTGCGAAAACATTTCCCAAGAATGTTTTCATTAATCAAGAACGAAAGTTAGGTTGGAAGGTGATCAGATACCGTCCTAGTTCTAACCACAATGGACCAAACTCACCCCAACCCTGAGCACTGGTAATACTGAGCATTTTTCATAAACGCGTCGAGCACCTCAGCGACCAACCAGAAGTGACGTCACGCACCAATTGTTTAAGCACCTACTTGCTTGATGTACCGATAAGCAATATGGTGGCCAAGGTCACGAAAGAGGTTTTTGAAGAATGTGCTCTCGCCAACGGTGTTGATTTATAGTTGCATTAAGGTCATTGCTAAGTTAAACTAGCTGTACCCCCGGTGTAACATACGCCGGTGTAGCTGCACGAGCGTGCTCGTGCACGTGCACGGTTTCCCGCATGCACGAGCGAAATACTTTACTGGGAAGCATGAAATGAAAATGGCAGCGACCGGCCCTGTCTCCAACGCACCCACCTACCCCCGCCTCCCCCCTCGTCTTCCCCCATTGTGTCGTAAGATTCCCTCCCCCACCCGCCCCACGGCTACCCCCGAAACACCTGTCTCCTGCACCCTTTCTCCCGCCCCGCGCATTTCCGTCATTGTGTGGTCAAATTTCCCCTCCCCTGCAGCCACTTCGGCACCCCTAGTCCCCTCGCACCTCCTGCGCCCCAGCATCCCCCATTGTGTGGTCTGAATACCCCTATCACTGCTTCCCTTCCTTTTGAACTCCGGGTTTTTCGTCTTCTTAAGGAAATAAGTAAAGTAGCGTTTTCAGTGAAGGGCGCCACTCTTAATCTCAGTGTGGCTGAATTGCCTGTTTCTCCGTTTTGACACCAATCTCGAAGAGCCCGCAGCAACGATCGTGCGTGCAGTGATTGTTACTCAACTAACTTTGAAACTACTCAACTCGGCTGTGATATCGAGTATTATTGAAGCAATATTACTTCCCACTCCACCACGTTTGTACAATACTACGGTTCCCCAACTGAAAGTCCCGCGTCTTAAAATGTGCAATTTTGGCTATGTTGGAGTATTGGTTCCCCCCCCCCCAATATTTAGAAAAATCGACGCCCTTGAGACAGACACACAGAAGCTCATGCAGAGAAGCTCCTATGACATGCTTCGCTCCGCGGGTTAGTAAAAAAAAATCGCCAAAAGTCATGTGACGTGTGATAAAAGTCATGTGATAAAAGGACAAATACTGGACGGAGAGCTCAAAAGGGTACAAATCAACATTCAGTACCTTCCTAAAGCACCAAACAGAACGACCAAACGCACCACTGTTGGTGACAGTTCAGCTCATTTCCTATTATAGTCGTGTTGGTTTGGCTCGCTTACGTCAACCATCGTCAGCGATCTGTCTGTTTTCGGCAAAACTGTTACCTCACGCATGCTCAAAAGCTCCACCACTGCCAATCACCCACAACCACCTCACCGAGATGGTTTGCAATTTGGCATTGCTCACGCCTGGTCACATCCATTAGCCTAGCCTGGTCCAATCAATTGGCCACGTCTGGTCATGTTAAAGGTAAGACGTTACGAGTGCTCTGTTGAACTTGTTGATTTTGCTGAGCTGTGATTGCAGTTTCGGGAAGGTACTAAACGGCTGACGCAACATCACTGCGCAAGCGCGACGTCAAGTTTGGAGCCAAACTGTCTCTAACAGTGGTGCGTTCTGTTCGGTCGTTTAGGAAGGTACTGATTGTGTCATCCTCAGCAAGCTAGATACAACAAACGGCAGTAATCGAGGCAACGGGGAAACTATAAACAGACTAAATCGGAAATGGGGAGGGGGTGGTTGGTTAGGGAGTTACTTCACAAAGATGTTGGTTCTCCCTCCCCCCCCCCGCCTTTTCCTCCCTCCCCTTAAACCCCTTTCGTTACGCGCCAATGACGATCAGATCCACGCGCGGCTGACCCTCATCAAAGGTCGAATTAACAAATATAGCCGCAGGCATAGCTGACACCTTTCACTCCCACAATCACACCTGATCGGCTCGCGGCTCCTCTCCAACCCCCCCCCCGACCTTCCCAATTCGTCCCAGCCAAGTTTACACCCTACCAATACACCCTCAATATATTTAATTAATGACATTATTCTATACGCTAGGCTTTCAACTAATTCTGAGAAAACAAACCCGCGTACTCCTGCGCATTGTAAATTCATGATTCATCGATTTAGTTTTGTCACATTTTGATTGGCTTGGCCGACTAAGAAACGCCGCCATGTTGTTTTTGGGTATTGATGTGTAACTAATAAACGGGAGGGGGGGGGGTCTTGTAACTAGCTGGCGGTCCTCCTTTTGTTAGGTTGCAAATTTCCGTTTGCGGGAGGCAGGGAGGCGTGTAGGGGTCGGGGGAAGGGCGGTGACGATCAAACCTTATGTATATACAGAATTATTGACCGAACGAGCGAAGTGAGAGACATAGTACTATTTGACTTCTATCTTTACCGTGTCAGTGGAAAAGACGGAGACGTGTATTATCTTTGTTTTTTTTAATGATAAATTTACGCAATTTTCAAGAGGTAGAAATAAAAACATGTGAGTGTCTGTCATGAAGCTTAGCGCAGATTTAGAAAAGATTCGACTTCCGTGAATTGTGTGTATATTTTGGAGTTATTTTGTTGCTTGGTTCCATTGACCTCGATCAGGGGTGGCTCAAAGTCAGTTTTGCGCCGGGAGGAGCTGACGTCTTGGACCCTCCCCCCCCCCCTCTCTTTGGCTTTCCATTAACTTTTCGGCGAAGCTCCTCCTCTTCTTTCCCCCCCCCCTCCACTTTCTAGCTTTTGGCACTCTGCCTCCATCTACGACTACAGGATTACACCGGAGTGCAAGTACTACGTATTACGTCCTAAGCATTAATTAAACACGAATTTTTGTTTTCTTTCAATTTTTGTACAACTTTGACCTCATTTGTACCATGGCTAAACGGAAACGGAAGTCTGACACTTCAGTACTATTAAAATTAGTCTACTTGGTGACAAATAGTCCATCTGACTTTTCCAATGATAACCAACTATTCTTACATTTAAAAATAATTAAATAAAAAAAATCGACCTGATTTCGGCATTCCCCCCCCCCCCTCTCCCTTTCCCCGAACCGGCGCCCCAGACAGCCGCCCCTTTCCTCGATCTGCTGATGCCATGCAACAAACAGCGACCACAATACCATTATAAATGTTGCTGGGTACCTATACCACGCGCCATGGCTGTTTGCTGTGACGTGCATATCACGTGACTGGGCTAGTCCAATCAGACGGCCAAACAG
Source organism: Lithobius niger (assembly GCA_023313725.1). Lineage (NCBI taxonomy): Eukaryota > Metazoa > Arthropoda > Chilopoda > Lithobiomorpha > Lithobiidae > Lithobius > Lithobius niger. The sequence continues at coordinate 31,655 of JAHWFP010105118.1, read as the reverse complement.
CCGTTGTTCTCGTTCGTCATTGGCTAACTCTTGGTGACGTCACGGCAAGCAGCCATTGCGTATGGTTTAATGTCTTCACCACATACAGGGACTCCAGTCCGATTACGTAATAGCCTATTATACGTAGGCTTTTACGTTTTTTAGGGTGTTTAGGGTTTTAAGGTTTTTTTTTCAGACTTCAGAATGGACGGGTTGGGAAAGTAGTGTTAGGGCGCGTTTACGCAACAAGTCATTTTCGCTCGCCGAATGCTATTTGCTTGTCAACCGTTATTTATTTATGATTACTTTCCCGTTGCTACTAAATGAATGCCAAGAGCTTAAGAAATTATCGGAGAAGCTACTAATGTGTTTTCTCACTGTCAGTCGCTTACGATTGGACGAATCAACAGAACAAATTTCTGGCAGGGAAATTCTCAGCAACACGCACCTAATTTCTTTCCTACAGTGCACGAATTGAGATATTCGTTAAAATCTTTTCCAGTTCACAGTTTACATAAGTCGAAATAGTCAAGGGAGCCCGTACGGTTGCGGCTTACGCCCCCCCCCCTCCCCCCAATTCATCCCCCACCTTTTTTCCTTTTTTTTTTTGGACGCACCTTTGGTAAATAAAATTACAAAGACACACCATTAAACAAATCGACGAATGCATAACTGATTCCAGGTTCGTAAACCCGGCGTGGACCGGTTGTTGGTAGGCTTTTTCAGGCACCTGTTTTTATTTAGACTTCAGAATGGAGGGGTCGGAAAAGTAGTGTTGGGGCGCGTTCACGCAAGAAGTCATTCTTGCTCGCCGAATGCTATTTGCTAGTCAACCGTTATTTACTTATTGCTATTTTCCCGTTGCTACTAAATGAATGCGGTAATACATAACAAATTCTATGTATTATAAATAACAATACAGATAAAGAACAAAGTGCTACAGTAACTTTAAACACTGCTGCAAGATTGTTGCCATTCCACGCTATTTCCAAAATATGCTATTCTCCCTCAAAGTACAGCTTTTAGCAATGAACAAACGTCGGTAGAATAAATAGCTTCTCGCAGCGAGAATTCAAAATCCAACATGGCGTCCATTTCGTGGTTATCGAATCGAAGACAAACCATCGAATGCCGGCATACAAAAAACAATCCATCGCTTTGTACTGCAGTAAAAATTGTTTTCTTGTTGTCATAAATCGACGCTCAAATGTTGCAAGCATCGTACACCGTGTCACGAGGAGAAGATTTGCGTCCGCGATGTTGCCATGGTTACTACGTACAGACAACTCGAAAGCCGCATACTCCGGTAAAGGCGAGAAACAGCCACCAGATTTAGTATTGATCAAGTAAAAGCTAGTGAGCGAGAAAACTGTCGTTGCGTAAACGAGCCCTTAGTCTGTATTTACGTCTTCCATTGAAAATATTACTCTTTGTCCCTTTTTTTTAGTGCTCTTTGTCCGATGGTTCACCGCCCACGGTATCAAAAGTCAGCGATGCCTACGGATATATAATTACAGCGATCGGTGAATCACGTTTCAAGCCGATTTGACTATTTTAACGGATTATGACTATCCCGGAATAAAACACGGTTCCACGTATAAATAAACGTGGTATACGGAATAAAAATAAAATAAAAACCTACAAAAAATACAAAAGAGTAACTGAGCTACAACCGCAGGAAGAAGAGAATAAAGATTTCCACTATCGAATATTAACAAAAGATTATAACAAAAAAAACTGCTTTGCCATTGCCGCGCAAGTCACCTTTAATTTCAGGTAAATTGTTTTGTACGTTTCAATTTAACGTAAAGAAGCATGAAACGAAAATCGTTATGGGACTGCCTCTCGTCACGGTACGCTATCGCTGAACCGCCAGGAGGCTTCCCTGCACGGCAACCGTACTTTGCCGTGTAGCGATTAAGGCGGAGCTTTGTACTATGTAAGTTTCCAGTCACACGACGGAAAGCAGTCATTTACAGTAAGGCCGCTAACAGTTAATAGAGTGGTTATCGGGAGCGCACGCATGGGATTTTTCTTAGGGTATGAAACATTTTTATGACATTATCGGACAAAATAAATTTCGAATCGCGCATCAGCACTTTCAGTAAACATTTTCTGGAGCCGATGACCAAATCAACTCTTTGCTCCATTCACATCAGGGTGGATTCACATGATCGCCTCAAAACAAATCTTGTGGTCGTTCAGATGCATGTCACAACTAAAAAATTGCATCTAAAGAATGAATTTTATCAAAATGTATAACATTTGTCCGAACCTGTCATTAAAACTTAGATATTGTAATCCACAACAAAATGTAAGCTGCTGATTGCGTTTTGTTTGGTAAATAAAAAAAAAAAAAGCCATCGCCCGCATCTGAAAAATTACGAATAAAAAACATTAAAAAAAAAAAACACCACCCACTCGCGTCAATTTTTTAGTACCACTCCTGAGAACCATTTAATTAATTTTTAGCGGCCTAAATTCTGGATATTTTTCGAAACGTGTTTCGTCCTATAGATGAAAAATACAGTTGCACCAGAGAACTAAACAAAACGTTTGAGACCCTAGAAAAAAATTGTAGAAATTTTCTTGATTGTAGAAAATTTTTTTTCTCAGTCCACATTGTTCCCGTTTGGAAAGCGCTTCGTCCTAGTGCAGTGGGGATGAACTCTGAGGCAAAATTTAGGAGAGAACTGCTCACTGATGACCTCAGTAAGTTTATTAAAAGACCATTAAGACCCCCCGCCTCCGAACAATAGTACGGTATTGGTATCCTGTGGCCCATCCATCACCCGAGTATGTGGTGAATAGATTTTTTTTTTCAACTTTATGTAGATTTTTTAAACTATTTGATTACGACAAATCCCATTATGAGGATGCATTTGGTTTTTACTTTTTTTAAATCAACAAAAAATTTTAGCAAGTTTACAGCGATTTAAACATTTTTTAGCTTCATTAGCCTATTTCAACATTCCTTTGTCTGCACCTTGGCCACCCTTCCCCTGTAAAACCTACACGTTTGGCGATGTCATCGGGCACCAAAGTGTCCCTAACAGGTCTAACCTTGGTGGTAAGGCATTCGTGTCCCCCACCCCACCTTCGTCTATTCCACATTCCTGGCTATTGTTTTTTTTTTCATTTTTAAAAATTTTATCATATTGTTGTAATATAAGTAATTTTAAAGACGTTAATGCCGTATAATTTGTGGCTGGCTGTTAGCGATCTCCCGGTCTTTGCCAGACCCGTTGCTATTGCGACAAACTTTGATTTATTGATTTATAAAAAACCTCCCTTTGATCGTAGGGGAAAAAGGACTTTCTGAAATTTATGAATAATAAATCACAAGTTAAACTGTTGGAGCGCCCGGAGAGTAAGCACAATTCCTGGATTCGTGTCTCAGTCGGGATCAGTTGTCTTGTCTTTCTTTCTCAGATTAGTAGTGTATCCTGTGTCCTCACAAGGCCAGTTTTTAAAGCAGACTGTTTGCTTCGTTGACTTCCTGAAAGTTTGTTTCGTTTGATTCTTGACCCAAAACCTATTACGGTAAAATTAAAGGTGCCTCCGACTGACAGGTTGCAGCATCTATTGCTCCGCCTACCATTATTTAGTTCTATGTAGAACTTGATTTCAACAAGTTTCAACAATAAGGAATGCGCAAAGAAATTTCTTTTTACACAACAAAAACGTCACGTGCCTCCAGAATGTAAAGTTTGTACGCCCACGTGCACCAGGGAACAAGCGTGCAAGGTTAACGATGTTACTGTCACTAGATGGCGCCCATCCAGCGGTTCAAAATCAGCGTTTCACAACGGTCGACAGTTGGAAAAAATCGACCGTGATGTCGTTAGGCTTAACTTTACCGCTTCCTCCCTGGTTCACGTGGACGCACCAACTTAACACTCAATAATTAAGGAGTTATACGGGACGGAATGGGCTCGAGATTGGTTTAATAAATACGGATGCAAACCTATTTACGTTGCCTTTTGGACTTATATGTCAGACTGCCTCAGCGGGGAATCGAACCTGGGACCTTTGAAATCAAAGGCCAAGGTCCTACCGCTGAGCCATACTGACACGACCGTAAATAGGTTTGCAACGTAAATAGGTTTGCAACGTAAATACGAATGCAACGTAAATAGGTTTGCATCTGTATTTATTAAATAATTATTTGTGTGTTCCTTCGCTTGTTAAAAGTAAGAGCTACACCTAACTAGATGCCGCAGCCGGTCATTTCGTGGCAATCCCCCCTTTCTAACTCACTTGAACACCGTGAAGCTAATATTTTGCTCAAAATAACGTAACCTACTCTAACCTAATAAATAATACATCGTCTCGACTCTCAGTCTCTACAACATTTCGGTCTTTTAAGAAACTAGCAAATTATTCTGGCTGTCCCATTCCGGAATTTTAGCTAGAAAATTAGATCGAAACTTGCTGAATGGTACCCGATATTTGCTTCCTGCTTTAGGGATGAGTTTTATTGCGACTCCAGCAGTTTTAACCGCCTATTCGATTTTCGTCTGTTATTTCATTTCGATTAATGTCCTTAGGATTTGGCTCTATTACCACAGATGTTGTTGGTATGGGAGGCGAACCATGTCCCGACGAACGGTCCCTCTTCAGGGTGCAGAGCGTGGTTACGTATATTACGGGCCTGGGTGTTATTGGCCGCAACACACTCTTGCATAGAGAGGCGGAGAGGTCCGTGGTATTTTCGTATCAGTGAGACGATGGCGTTCGGCAACAATAAGGTAAGACTTTCGCTTTATTGCCCTCGTGGCTTCTCCACTCGGGTAAACAGCGAAAGTCTTACCTTATTGTTGCCGAACGCCATCGTCTAACATATTTGTACAACGACGAGTTGGATCTTTAATGAGTGAGCCATTGTTGCAATAAAGCGACAGTGTTGGAGCATTGATGCCGAACCAACGTCGAACATACTTATACAACAAAGATTTGCATTGTTAGTAACCGAGCCATTATTGTGATAGCATAACGAGCCATTGTTGTCGGGAATGTTCTTTGCTCCAACTCCGTTTTTAAAACTCAAACTGCAAATAAATGCCATTTTAATCAATTTCAACTCTTTCCTTTGGGTCTTTCTTCAGCTGCAATAAATGTATATTTTGGAGACATTGACACGTAAATATTGATATGCAAGCATTGATAGCAGCAGTAAGTTAGATTTACTTACATAAGTAAGAACCAAAGGCCTTCGTTTTCTAACTTACGTAAGTAAGAACTCCACGCCTTCGTTACTATGCCTAGAATTCTTTTTTTCTTATTTTAAAAATAAATAGTTGCTAATTTAAAGTGTGAAATAGTCTCATAAGACTTTCGAAACGATCTGGGATACGTGAATATGGACAGCGATTGTATTTTTACTATTTAAGTTAGTAAGAACCAAAGACCTTCGTTTTCTTACTTACGTAAGTGTGTCTTATGGGGTAAGACGAATGACGGAGATGCCCCAAGTTGCATTTATTATGTGTACACATGGAAATGTACTAAGAGTATGGTACGGATCGTACTGATATATCTCATACCTCATATGTTCCTCTCTATCTCTTTAATCCCACAGGCCTCTTATATGAGGTCAAGTCTAAAGTTTTGTCTACAGATGAACTGGATCGTAACGTTTGATAGTTCGTTTATAAGTCCCGGGCTAAAATCACAGCTCACCTATTCCCTGAATACTCTTCGTCGGTTCACAAACTTAAGCTTCGTGGAGGTTTGGTGCTGAAGATTTATTGTGCCTACCCCACTTCAGGAAGGGGGGGGGGGAGTCTTTGTGGCTATTACGAAGGTGGAGGAAGAAGCGTAATACATTTATTTATTTATTTAAAATAGTACCTAATTTATTTTTCCCGTACACGGGGCACCCTTGAGGCCCTTTTTCGATCTGTGGCCCGGTGCTTCAGCACCCAAAGCGCCCTCCCCCCCCCCCCTCAACCCGGTCCTGATTCTAGCTACAATGCCCTAGCCCACAGATATTTTTCAGGGGAAAAAAGACAAACAATTCTTAAACTATCGTACCACAAAAATCTATTTTGCAACAACAGAGATAAACACAAATTTTCCTCAACTCAGCGTGAAAAGGTTAGGCCTGTAACGGAGGACGCCGTAAGGCTGGCCGGCCTGCAATAAGTTTGAAAGTAGGAGGCCACGGCTTAACTTAATTCTGTCTGGTGCCACCACGTTATTAAACCCAGTGAAGCTGCACTTGCACTATGAAACTCCAGCTTAGCGTTAATTACATTTTAAGCCGTGTTTAAATTCATGGGCTTCTGGTATACTTCCTTAATGACTTCCCACATACAGCCTGGCCTTCTTCACTTCTGGGAGAGTAGGGCGGAGGAGGGGGGGGGGAGGAGAGAAAGAATGGGAAGGGCATTGCATTGACAGATCGGCTGCTGTTGGCCGGCCATTTGTGGTTTCTCTTGTTACCTACTTGAGTTTTAATCACGATGCTAATCTCGGGATTGCAGCCGTTATCATAATAATGACCTCTTCACCAGCGTTTTTGATTTATTTCCCAGCTGCCAAACCTACCTCATTTGTGAAATGAGTTCGTCTGAGTGATGGCAAAAAAAAAAAAACGGAACTGTGGTCAAGCTGTGTATAAAAGAGAGATACCGATCGTTATCGTTTGAGGTTTCGTTTAGGCAATCGTAATCTCGCTATCTACAACTAGCTGCAAACCATACAGCGATGCTCCTGATTTGGTTTCGTCTCGATCGGTGAAATTCGTGTTCTTGATCTTCTTGTTGGGATCTTTTTCTCTCAAGCCTAATCCGTTGTACTGAATGGATTATTCGTGTCATGTCAAAACACAAAACTGGTAAAAGGACCGCCAAGTTTCGAATGGTTCGGCCGTCAATGGAATGATAACAATTCAGTTTATTGCAAAGCAGCAAAGGCTTTTAACAAGGGGGAAGGGAGGGGGGAGATACTGGTGGGTGGGCACATCAAACAAAGTAGCCACATAATCGTTCAAACCGATGTTTTCAACGCCAGGTAAAAGGTATTGTACAAATTCAGTCCAAATTAAAAAAAAAAAGTTTCTGGTCTTTAGAGTAGTTACAGCTGAGGTACGAATCTTTTCTACCTTAAAATTATTTCCAACCAAGATTTCCAGAGACAGAAATTCCAATTCAGCATCCCTACACAGTCATCCCCAGCACATTAAAGTCAGGAAGGAGGATAAGTAGAAGTCGGGCGATCATTCTACTGAACATTTCTGTAAACATCCTGAACCACAAAACTACCATCCGTAACAAAGGCAATCATCTGACTCGATCATTTTCACTTCTTTCTCGTCGATTTCCACCTGACATCGCCATTATACCAAATCCCAAGATCCGTCCCTCCATTTTGGTGCATCGGCCGGGAAATCGAACCCAGGCCGCCCGCGTGGCAGGCGAGCATTCTAGCATCGAACCACCGATGCCTGCTGTTGGCCAGAGCTTTATCAATAATACTTAGAGGCCAAAATGGGTTGCTACACTAGGAAGCGGTTGGATGCGTTATCTAGTTGATTTCCAATCCACGGTAATGATTATACGCATACCGTATATATGCATCCGGTCTTCTATACAGTTCCGCCATTTCCAATGTTGAGGCGCACACCTCTATCACGCATTGCAACAGCCATCTCTATTATACATATAATCTAAAAGCAGGAACGATCAGAATTGACGGTAAAATGCGTTAGATTTTAAGCTTATTTTACATTTTAGGCGTGATTGTCAGCCTTTAGGCTTAATTTTTACCTGCAGCTTTATATTTCGTAAGTAGCAGCTAAGGAAGATTTGGATTGTATAGTAAACCTATTCATTTTTTGCAACACGGTGCGCCCCCGGGCACACGTTACATTGTTACAACGTAACGCACAACGTGGCCTATATAGATCAGTGGTAGTAGGGAAGTGACGGGAGAGTCGCTGTTGTTGAAGCCAGCAGCGACTCGTAGCAACTTGGCGATGCCGTGGTAACGTGATTTTAGGCCCTATTTTTATTTTTTAGGCCTAATTTTTTTTAACTGTTGTTGTAATTTCGTAAGTAGCAGATAGACTAACGGAGAATCTGGTTCAACGGTAAGCCTATGCATTCATGCAACAATGCGACGAGGCTATTTTAAACGAAGCTATAAAATCCATTTGTTTTTACGGCTGGTGCGTGTTATCTTAGGGTTTCAATTCGACGATCTAATGTGATTTTTTAATTCAGTTACGTCGAAGAAGTCTATTAGCTATAAGGAATCAACGATGTTTTAATTTTGCCATGTTATTTAACTAACTTTTGACACTGAATCTAACGTTGTATACCATGGTCGTCTTGTAGGGGTTTTTAGCACGTGTGGGAGCTCCCGGAGCTGCCCCAATGCCAACCCCACCGTTAAGGGACTTGCTTGAAAATGTGCCGTGGTGCTGGTCAAGGGGTTGCGGGAATTCCAAATTAACCTTAACAGATGGAACAAGGTTGGTAGTCGTGGTTCAGTTTTGGTGTTAGTTTAATGTAAAATATGAGCGATCGTGTGCTCAGGCTCGCCTGAAGTTCAAGGGCGACACTAACCTTGGCTTAGGGCCTTAAATGGAATGTCAACGGCATTAGGCTTACTTGGGAAAATTTGGATTAGTTAGTTTCGGTCTATTTCATCCGTTGACTGCTAAACTAAGTAGCAACGGGGTTGCAGTGCTGAACTAGCAACAGGGTAGGTCTGGTTTGAATTTAGGTTCGGGGATTGGGGAAATTGGGAAAAATTCTAAGTATAGGGCCGAAATTACCTTTGGATGCTGGGAGTTGGAGAGCTGGTGGCGGAATGGAATTTTAGGTTAATGCCTAATTGTTGGGAGCACCCAGCGGAAGACCAAGCGAGCTGGATCCGTTACAATTGATGTCAAGCATTATGTACAGACAAATCATAGCTATATGTATTGTTACAACAATTGATCAAATAGAATTATTTCTACTAACAATGAGTATTAATTTTGGAGTGACAATGGCACATTACAATCTGACGTCATGTGGACTTCGGGCTTGGCGGATTTCACAAATGACGTCATCAGCGTAACCTTGCTGGGGTCCAACGTTGAAATCCGGAATTAAACTCGCAACAGTCTCTGTCTGGTATCGTTACGAAGTTGAAAAAAGCGACGGACGGACGGACAAGGTCGTTGCAATAGTCTTCTCAGCCAGTACGGCTATACAGAAGACTAAAAAACTGCAGACAACATATTTTTTTGTTTTGTTTGTTTGTTAAATGGCGCTTTTCACAGTGCGAAAGAACGGTTGGTGTACTGTATGTTTCGTTTGTGGCATGGTTCCAACATATCTTTCACCAAATCACCGTGCTGGACTTTGCAAAAATCCATTCCCCCCAGACACCCACGTCGTCACTGACATCCCACTCTGGTTATTAACGTCAAGGAATGAACCCATTACGCTTAAACGACCAATGGTCAGTCCACGCTAACAGAAATGCCAACGGTCACTAGGCAACTGGACAAGGGTTGTTTCGGAAGCCCCCGCGGTGACGTCCAAGCAAGGTCGCGGGATCCCGACCCAACATGCTCGCAAACCGTTCTACGACGTTGAGTGCAACATCGGTTGATGAGCCTTTAATTCCTAGTGTGGGCTGCCCTCTCTTGGCCTAGGGCGGAGCCGTATCGGTCTTTTGCATGCCCAGTTGCTGTTGAGACCGAAGACCCAAACAAGGGCGTCATTGTCGTAGTTTATAACGATAATAAGGTGTTATACAAGAAGGGGAAGTGATGAAGAGTATAAATGTGCACTTCTGGTTGTCAGACAAGTCGCAGAGGGGATTACGGGGACGCGTTATGTTTTCATCGTAAAATAAACAAAATGAAAATGAAACAAAATTAAATGGACGAAATCTGCACTCTCCCAGTCAGAAATGAAATAACACGTAATCGTAAAGTGGTCAACAGAGTTTTTTTTTCGGATTATTTATGAAGCGACAACTAATTATTGCAGGACGTACTGCGAAATTGGCTACGAAGATTACACTTGTGAAATGACACTAAGGGCAACGACTCGTCTTTGCATTCTCGCAGCTAGAATTTAATCGCTATGTAACGGTGTCATTGCCAGCGCTACCTGGATTACCTAACTCCGACATCGTTTGTGTAAATTGGTGCAGTCTCATAATCCGTGACAATAAAATAGAATTCCTGCTGACGAAACAATTCTCCCAGTCTCTTCTGAACTCACATTATTGCCTGTTTTCGTTACGAGTCGGCAGAGCTGTACGATTAGTTTAGAAAAATGATCTGTGGTATATGAAGGAAAACAAAACTATGCTTTCAAAAAAAAACTGCAGGTGAGAATTAATGACTGCGGATCACTATTGGATTTGTCCGGATCAATGCTTGATTTGATTGACCCTTCATTTATTTTAGGAGCGTTTTGATTAACTTTTTCGTTAAAGGTTGTCAGTCCTTGAACACGTAATTACTCACACGAACTAGAAAAAAAAAAACAAGCCATCATACACAAACACAACCCGAAAAAAAACTGTCTTAACTAGGAGTCTGCTTGTTTCACAAATTATAAATGCACACATATACCCACTCACACGAAACACACTTAAAATATAAAACGATGAAACCTGTTTAATACATAAATTAGGCGCACACAAACATACACACGCACACGAGCACAAACATTGTTGTGTGCGCGGTGTATCTAGAGTCCTGCAAGTATTTTGTGAGCGGCTACGTCTTCCTGGATGGGGAGGCTTTAATCGATGGCCGCCATTGTTTTTGTTACCATCTTGGATATCAACAAGGCACTCTGCTACTGAAAACGCACAATCGATTATCTGTGTTCGTTCTGCGGAGAACTCAAGATAGGCCGCGGACACTATAAACATTTCAAACACTGACGTGTCATTTTATGACGCAACCAGTGAGTAAAAACAGTCCTTGTTCCCTAGAATTGAGGTTCAAATTATAATTAGTTGCATTCGAGTGAACTCTAATCCTTTTTTATTCGTGTACTTCACAGCTGTGAGTATGGGGATACGAGCTCTAAAGCTCTTTTTTTCTAATTAATTTGTTAATTTCTTCAGTTAATTATTTTAAGATTCTGGTTGATTCTCACCATTTTGTGTTCGTTCCCGCTCGTGCCTAAAGACAAGTTTGCTGTACGCTTGTGAACCACGAAGTTTCATGGAAAGCATGGCGGACCGGGACACTGCTATTGGTATTTTGCATTTTTCGTACGGAAGAATATTGAGACGTGTAGAAGGGCTGACTGTCCATTTTTCTACAGTCCGCTTACGAATGTCAAACTTGGAACATTTTATCAGAAAAGATTTATTTCCGACAATATGCAACGTATCAATGTGCGTGATAGCCCTCCACTCCATCTCTCTCTCTCCCCGACCTCTCTACTACAATGATCTTCCTATTGTTGGATGCTGTCTGTATACGACTGCAGAAATTTATTTTCGAATTTTATGTAGCTTATTCAGGATATTCGTTTTAATTCACAGTCACAGCACAACGACTCGTAGATTACCAGTGAACCGTTTTACCGGATTTTGTATAGGCTGCTTTACGCTTTTACGGTCAACCCCAGAGCCGGGGGGGGGGGGGGGTTAGGGAGGGTGCTTTTCGTGGCGATTGCGAGTGTGACGTAATCCAGGTTGTTTGCAGCAGGTTCTGGCGGTGGCTTATCGTTCAAATGCGGTATTATGGGCAGCCAGGCGCAGAAAGTACAGATTCGGTACGCGTCGGGAGGCTCTCGGGTCGAAATCTATAGCAGTGACTGCGTTCGATGCATCTCTTCGACGGATAGATAGAGAAGGATTGAGAGATGGAAAGAGTGAAGGAGAGTCACCATTCACTCACCCTCGACCAGATAACTGAGCCACAGAAGAGCGATTTTGGGTGATAGGGTCACCACGTCCGTTTTGCTGCAAGTGGGTGTGTGTCGGAAGGGTGTTTGGCCCCGGCCGCGAACGACCACTGATCCCGTCAGCTTTAGCTGGATGAAGTACGTTGGCGTTGGTTACTGGCCAGGGTAAACTATGAAAAACAAATGGTTGTATTGTGTGCGGGGCGTATCTTGAGTCCTGCAAGTATTTTGTGAGCGGTTACGTCTTCCTGGAGGGGGTGGCTTTAATCGATGGCCGCCATTGTTTTTGTAACCATCAAGGCAATCTTCTACTGACAACGTGCAATCGATTATCTGTGTTCGTTCTGCGGAGAACTCAAGATAGGCCGCGGACACTATAAAACAATTTTATAAAAAAAAACTAGAGGAAGGCCGTGTTACGCACGGATGGTGTTAGATGGAATCCTACCAACTAAATAGAAATCCACCCAAAAAAATGGAATCCCGACCAATCAGATTTTTGGGAATACTGGCTAACGAACGCTGATTTTCGTTCGCTTCGCTCACTCAATCAGCGATCCCAACCCCCCGCCACAGCCCGGACCCCTTTTCTGCACCCGGTCTCCAACGCACTGACATTTGAATAGTTGTATCGGGAAATAAATAAATACGCTTTTGTAGAACAAGATGTGTTTCAAGATTCTAGAGTGGTGATCCAGTGTTAATTTGCGGGAGCCATCTTAGGGAAAATTGCATGAGTTCTGTAGCCTTAACGCCTCGATTTCAGATCTAGACACCCACATTTTGTTATTGCAAGGTTACAATGGGTGACCGCCTGAGAATCTGGCTGCTGCAGACATAGGGCCTTAGGGCTTCGGGCAGATGACCAGGAGTGGTTAACGCTCGTTAAACCCTTTGAAACCCTTTGAATGAACCGTTCAAACGCAAAAAAATACGTTGTCAGACTAGAATGATTCAATTTTGTAGCGTTGTGTACAGTTCAGTGACCAACAAACAATTAAGAACAGTGGGTATGCCAGAATTTACAATCAAGATCAGTGGTCGAGCGAATTTTTTTTTTTTGCAATGTTACAGTGAACCTTTCAAACGCAAAAATATGTTGATTGTCGTTAGACTAAAATGATAGAATTTAGTAGCGTTGTGTACAGTTCAGTGACAATAAACAATTAAGAACAGTGGAGATGCCAGAATTTACAATCAAGATCAGTGGTCGAGCGAATTTTTTTTTCCCCAACTAACGCAACTCATAGCTGTACTTCCCTTTTCTCGTCTATAGCTTTATTTCCGCTGGACATTTCACTCCAATCAGGCTGATTTCCTTTAATCGATTTGAGATCCGCGCTTTGTAGCACCCAAATTTATGGGATCTCTCTCTCTCTCTTCTATCCCTCACATCTCCTCCTCTTTCCGAACGCACCCCCTCCCTCTTATTGTAAGGTCGTTAGCAAGTCTGATCAGCTTCCTGTGATTCACGAACCGGACAATCGGGTGACGTAGGCACCCAACAAAAGAGGGTTCGGGTCACGTGACAGTGCAGCAATGCGATCAGGCCTGATTTGATGAATGGTCTGGGATCCTCTTTGCACTCTATTATAAAATAAAGAGATCGTGATGCAATCAGTTGGCGATTGCCAGTTGAGGGACGGAAAATGAGCGAGCGAGAGAGCTCTTTTCGCTGGGCGTCTGAAGTGCCACCATCCATTCGCTTTCCCAACCGTCTAGTTTTGTTGACACGTGGCTCTTTGCCTTTAATTTTGTGAACGAACAATGGTAATGCCTCTTCTCCTGAAAAGGAGACTTTAAACGCAAGGAACGGCACTGTTGTCAAGACTGATCTTAGCAAAGACCGCATGTGCGCAAAGAGTAAAGATATGCAAAGTATAAAGAAGTGCCAAGTCAAGTAATAAAATAAGACAGAAAAGTTGTCTCCTGGTAGTCAAAACACCACAAGACATCAACTGAAACGCTATTTAATTTTTCGGGAAAACTGTTAATTTGTTTCGCTTCGTCACAATACATTTTTTATTAAAAACACACAACACAAATGATAGGCTGACACCAACTAGGCGTGCATGAGTTTGCCTCATGATTTGTTCGTGCGGTGGCGAACGCATACACCTAGTTGGTGTCAGCTCATCACTTGTGTGGTGTGTTTTTTTTAATGCATTGTGACCAAGAGTGTGACGTACTCAGGGAGTAGACGATTGATTCCAAGAATAATCTCAAACCCAATTTTCTCCTTACTGCATAGCTAGGGGACTATGCACTGAGAACACATATTAGGCATTAAACACAAGTTGCAGCTTGGTCTAATCCTAGCAGAGTCCAGGGAGACAACCTTTCGAGTTGTCTGCCCCACACCAAGTCCCTTCCTATAGTCCAGGCCCTCGTATTTATACGCGGGGCAGAACAATAGAAGTAGCTGAGGCATTACGTTGCGTAACCGCTAACAGGTTGGAGCCGGCTCTAACTGGTTTGAACAATGGAGTAGCCTCGTTCCCGGCTGTTGGCGTTCGGCCAACTTCCGGTGTAGACGGAAGTTGACAGGATGCCAAGCAGATGATAAATCCCGAAACGTCGCATTTTATTGTATACATGTGCACTTGCTGGCTTTTTAAAACATTAACATTAAGCAGATTATGTAACTGCAAAGTGCACCGTGTGCGTTCACACAAGGTGCGCCCTGCTATTCGTAAATAGCGTGCTACAAAAGAAACAAATTAACAGTTTACCGAAAATTAAAAATTAATTAATTATTATTAAAATTAATTAAAAATTACCATTGTTCCTTTACAAAATTAAAGGCAAAGAGCAACGTGTCAACAAAACTAGAAGATTGGAAAGCGAATGGATGATGGCACTTCAGACGCCCAGCGAAAAGAGCTCTCTCGCTCGGTCACTCACTCTCCGTCCCTTATTTCAGAGAATATGCCTACCAAACTTCATTATAATTCTCTCATGCGTTTAACTGTAACTGCGAAACAAACAGACAGACTTCACAGACGCCCAGACTGAGACTGAGCACCAAGCACCAAACAGACAGACAGGCAGACTGACAAAGTTCCAAAATGTCGAGTTAAAACCGGGCCTCGTTCGCTTTGTTCACTCGGTCAATAAACACCGATGCAAACCAATTTTTCTTTTCTAGTCACACGAGCTGGCTTGAAGCCTTCTAGTTTCTAAGTTTACCTTACAATAAATTGTTAAACAGCCTGTTTTAGGACTTTTCAAATTATTAATGATGTGAAGTAAGACAGGTTACGATACGGCGAATTCGTAAAAGTCAGCAAAACACGGGGAAAAACCCCCAGCGTTGGCCCGCCCGGCAGTATACACACACTGCCGTTAGTTTCCAAAATATTGAATCTTGAGGATTATATTTCCTGGTAATGTTATCGCAATGAAAAAAAGAAACATGCTGACGTCGAAACTCTGCAAACATCCTAAAATATTCATGAGCTTACTGGGACTTGAGAAACGCTTGCAAAAACATGGATTATAACATTCAGCCGCTCATGTCTTTGTGCCATCTTTTAAAGTCACATTTTTTTAAAGTTTCTTCGATGGAAACAGGGACGTGCACACAGGGGAGGTGGGGGGGGGGGGGAAAGGCAGGGGGCTCTAGCCCCTGCCCTCATGGCACAGTGCCCCTTTTTTTCTGAAAAAAAGTGCCCGTTTTAGGTGCAGCGGTGGTGTAAATGAGCCTAAAAAACGTAAAAAACGGACAATATATGTGGTGCAAAGAGGGGTAGACTATGGTTCAAGTCCCCTAAAAGGATAGTAAAGAGAGGTTAAAACAAAAAAATGTTTGCAGTTTATTGACACTTAATGGTTATACATAATTAAAATACTAAGTAGCCCACCACGTGCGCAGCAGGGATACATGGAAAAAGCTAAAACGCAAAATGCGAATTTTGTTGGGGTTCACAGGAAACAGCAGGCAAGGCTCAGCTGAGTAGTCATGGGTTTGGACTGTGGGCCAAAAAGACCCGAGATCAAATCTCTAAATTGAATTACACACACACGTGTGAATTAAGAAAATTGTTCATAGGAAAATTATTTACAATGCCTGGATATAATTTACAACGCCCACGTTTTCTTTATGGGATTGAGGTGTATGGTTTTGCACCAAATTATTTAATACACAAACTACAAAAAGTACAAAATAAACTTGTTAAAATACTCATTAAAACTGAAAATAATACAATAAACACAAATGATTTGCACGGTACAAATGGAATTTTGAAAACAATAAATCAAATCAAATCAAATCAAATTGCTTTTAATTGTACGACTTGGTACATCAAGTGGGCATCATTGGTTATGCACAGGAACATATATATATATCAATATACTAGGAAAAAATAAAGATAGTGAAAAGTGCAGTTTGCAGTTTACAATTTCTTCAGCAGGTTAAGTTCACTGGTGGCTCTCTTAGGATGGCATACGTCTATGAAGCTCTTCATTTAGGGACTTCTTATTTCTACTATCACACCATCTTCCATATTCAAGAAAGATGCTCCTCATGTATGTCCCTAGGTTGGTGCTCCAACCATCGACACCACAAAAAAGCGTCATGCACAGGGAATTGTCAGTGTTTCTAAGTTCCTGCCACAGCTGTGCAACTTTCCACACTACGTGGAGCTCAAAGGTAAGTTGATTGACTTCATAGCCTACTTCGTTATTGCTTGAAAAAGGACTCCATCCCACAGATCTCTTAATGCACCTGTGGTAGGCTCTGGCAGTTTCATTCCAAAGCTTTTTACTAGTATGTTGACAAAACTCGACGCCGTACTTAAGAAACTACAGATTTTATTTGAATTTTTTTTTCAAAGTCACAAATGGCATTAATCTAAATGAAATAATAAATAAAAGAAGAAAAAAGCTAAACCTTCGATTTCCTAAATG
>JAHWFP010105118.1:0-14786 GCA_023313725.1 Lithobius niger | reverse complement strand
AAACAAAAACAACACCACAAAAACAAAAACACAACACCACCCACACCCTCCCTACCCCGCCGGCGCGGGGGGGGGGGGGGGGTTAAATAACCTTTACGGAACTAAAGCTGCAGATTTTTTTTATTACCTTATGAACAGACTATATTATAAAGATTATAAAATTTTGTATTTTGAAAAAAAAAACTTAAAAACCGGTTAAGAAAGTGTTAATATTACACTAATTTTTTCATTGTTGGTTTGTAAATTGTTATTTTTTTTTAATGATATAATTTATGGCGTGCTTTGAAAAGAAAAAAGCTTCCTACGAAAGTAAGATAATTTACTTTTGAAATAATATTTCTAACTAGAGGATTCGCCAAGTAAGGCAAAATTGTATAACCAGAGCATCATTCACAAGTGAAGTAATCACTTCTTGGTGTCCTTCAATTGTATGTTGAAATAAAAATAAAAAAATTTATTCAACGCAAATTACATGACCAATGACGAAAAATAACAAAGTGGGAGAGTAAGCAAATTAGGCTGACGCAAAACTCTTAAAGCTGGGGAACTTTGGGCTTAAGTTAGGGGTTATGAAAAAAAATGGCTTGGTTTAGGTTGGGGAAATATTTAGGCTAAAGGGGCCTAATTAAAATAGTGCCTGTTAGAAGCCTAACCAGAATCAGGCCTACTCAAGGCCTAACAACCAAAAATCCCCCTAACCAGGAGACCTAGCTGGGTTCGAAGAGATCAGCCGGTTGGCTGGCCCGAACGCTAACCTAATTTTACATGCTGGCTCTGTTTCTTTTATACAGAAAGGCTACCCCTGACAACCGCAAAATAACAAGGGTATTACGGGTAAAGAAAATTCTAGAAAAGTCTGAAGGCAGGAACCCGATATTAAATTACAAGACATAGATATTGTAACCTATGGAAGATTAGCCACATAAGACTCTTAATATTAGCCATTAGTCCCAGCAAACATGATTTACAAGATTTGCGACAACCATGCCGAAAACGCATGCCTCACCCCCACAAGAGCTGATGCTGGCGTGTAGTGTGAGGGCAACAGATTGAGAAAGACAAATTCTTTGGCTCTTTTGCCTGCGAAAACTGTGACGTTTTCAGGGAGTAGACGATTGAAGTCAAGAATAATATCAAAGCCAATTTACTCCTTTCTGCATAGCTAGGGGACTATGCACTGAGAATACATATTAGGCATAAAACACAAGTTTAGAAGCTCGATCTTATCCTGAGCTGAGTCCAGGGAGACAACCTTTCGAGTTGCCTGCCCCACACCAAGTGCCTTCCCATGGTCCAGGTTCTCGTATTTATACGCGGGGCTGAACAATACAAGTAGCCTGAGGCCTTACGTTGCGTAACCGCTAACAGGTAGGAGCCGGCTCTAACTGGTTTGAACAATAGAGCAGGCTCGTTACCAGGCTGTTGGCGTTCGGCCAAGTTCCCGTGTAGACGGAAGTTGACTGGACGCCAAGCAGCTTATGTAACTGCTAGGTGCGCCATGAGTGTTTGCTTATGTTGTACCCTGCTATTCGTAAATAGCGCGTTACAAAACAACAATTTGGCTCCAACAAAAACAACATACAGCATGAAGAGAAATTAAACATACAAGTTCATCCTCAAAGAAAACAAGGAAAGTAAAACAGACAAAATTTCATCTACTTAAACAACTATATGCTAAACATCAAAACACAAGGGGAAAAAAAGCTGCAAAACAGCAAAACTTAATGCAAGATATCGAATAGAATGTCCACCTTACTATGCTGAACATGATTTCCAAGCTATCTCAGTTCAGGCTCATTAACCACCCAAGCAGATGTTTCTGTAACACGCGCAAATTAGTTGTTTCTTCAATCTTAATAGGCGAGTTGTCGCAAAATTTGCCAACAAGCAGAACTTTAGATTTGTGGAGTTGTCCAACGGTAAGCTATTCCTGTTTTTATTCTGGAAATACACATACACATTTCCAGAATGAATTAGAGATGTCAGCAAATGAATTAAAGATATCTATGATTCAATTGCAGATATCGTTAATTCACATTTAAACACATCTGCAATTGAATTAAAGATATCTATCTGCAAATGCATTGTCTGTAATTGTAAATTACACATATATTTAATTCATTTGCAGGTATCAGTAAATGGGTGCCATTTTCAGATATATTTAAATAAATTACAGATATCTTAATGCAATTGCAAGGGTCTTCGATAATTTAGTTACAAATGTCTTTAATTCAATTAAAGACATCTCCAATATTGAATCTATTAGTTGGATTTGCTTTTACACAAAACACAAGTCTTTACTAAAAAATCCCGTGTGTTTTGTTTAAAGGTAATTCTTATTCATGATGAGACATCAGAGATACGTGGAACTAAATCAAATATACCTGTAATTGAATTTATACCTGCTATTTACAAATATTTTCAAATGAATTAGAGAGATATTTAATTCAGCTGCACGGGTATGTTTAATTCAATTGCAGGTATCTGTAACTCATTTAAAGATATGTAGGCAAATCATTTAAAGCTAGACATCTGCAAATGTTTTTGCTACCTGCAAAAAATTACGGTTATCTTTAAAATGAATAGGAAATATCTCTAATTTATTTAAATATATATGTAATTTCAGAATGAAAGCAGGCATGACAAACCATACTCGGACTCAGAACCCAAAACATTCCTCTACAGTGTCCTATTCCAGCATTCGCAGCCCGGCCAGGACAAACAACATGGCTTCGCGTGCGTCGCCCAAAAAGTCCCGTCTGTTGCTCAATCGTTTGTGATGGAATCCGAGATCTAGCATCATATATATTTAGCTCAGTGGTCAGAAGACGACAAATTGGCGACTTGTCGTGAGCATCCTTCATACTGTCGATTCGTAATGACGATAATTTGCCACTCGGAAAACACCACTAATCGCCACGTAGAGGCGCAGGTGTCGCTCGCTCTCGTCTCGTCTGGTGCGAGATCAGGCAGGCGTTAGCCGCAAAACGGGAACAGAACGAACCGAACACGGTCCCATTTCGGTGATCGGGTTGCCGCGTGACGTCATGCGTGTCATCGCTTCTCAGCTCACTGCCTAATTCTATTACACGTCGTCACTAATGAGCAAGCACGCTTGTCTATCCCGTCGCAAAAGTCGATCCCATACCTCCCTACCCCTATTGTCCCGCACCCTACCCCCACCCCCAATCACTTCCCATCACTGCATGGGAGGGGAATCACCCGATCGAACTACTCATGGTCCTCCAATTTGTCCGCGAATTTGCCCTAGAATTAAAAGATTCGTAAATAAACAATTATTAGAACAGGTAAGTTAGTTGACTGAAATAGTTTTGTTAGGTTTTCAACAACTGGGCTACCGATACATACTGTCAGTCACAGTCAATTTAAAATATAATAGAGCAGCGTCAAGTGACGTCATATTGGCTACGAGACACCATTTGGAGGTAATAGCTACAAGGTGCACTAGATTAAAATGTAACAGGAAACAACGGCACTTCTAGTCAAGACAGTGCTTTGAGAGTGGATTTCTTAGGCTTAAAAGAACGTTGTTTTCTCCAACAACAAAAATAGGCTTTAGAAATCCAGTCTAATAGCATTGCCTTCAATAAGACGATCTTCCTTTCTCCCTCCAGTGCACCTTGCAGATAACCCAGTTACTGGCTCCACCATAGAGTTATACATAATAATACTACGTCATGTCACAGCCCTATACTGGCATGGTGGAGTTGAATGCCAGGTTTGCAATAGTGGTTAAATATAGTAGCTCAAGGGCATGGCCCTGTTCGACCGAATTAAGTTTCTTAAAATTTTGGCGCATCCTGGCTATAATAAACGCTGATTTTTCGTTCGCTTTGCTCACTCAATCAGCACATCCTGTGACTACAATCACTCACCCCACCGTTAATATTCCCCTCCCCTCTTTCTCTGATCACTTCTATTGTATTATTCCATCTTCATGTTTTTGCTGGCGGAAATAAAGGAGGCTCGAAGCTGCTCCTTCGAGAAGCATGCGGTCCTGAAAAGCTTCCCTCCTGCCCTGACGTGCGGTGTCGTTGGTTCTCACTTAACTCTTAATGCTTCAAAGTAGTGGTCTTGATTTCTACGATCTAATTCTGTCGATATAAAAAATATATATAAAACTTAATCATATAAGAAGGGATTTGGAGCAGGAATGGCAGTACCATTTAATAATAACAATAATAAATAAATATTTAATCACCATAAAACAGTGATTTGGAGTAGGAACTCACTCACTCCAGTTCAAACTTGAAAGCAGTGCGTAAGCACAGTAAAAAAAAAAAAACAAGAAAGAATCGCAAAGTTTATGTACAGTGTTCTCGCCTTTTTTTTTTAAATAGGGGTCAAGTTTTCCAAATTAAAACATTTCTAAAACTGCAGTGACGGTTGCCCCAGTCAGAGAATTGCACCCTTGGACCACACGTGGTGCAAAGTGACGTCGACAATCTAGATTGGTAGCTGGAAAGCCTAATTTAAAGCAATATTCACGAGTCCAAAAATCTAGGCTAAAAAAAAGGGGGAGTTTCACAGTGAGAATACCATGGATATTGAATAATCTTATAAACCAAAATTAGGTCTGCCTTTAGTCTTCGGAGTTCAAGGGTCTCGTATCAAAGGTCTTTTTAGACGCAAGCAAATCTGCACGTTTTGCATGCCTGGCAACAGCTCGGTGAATCGTCACTGTACAGACTCGAAAGTGTCTATATCTTTTAGTAGGTACAGACACCAGACTAGGCTTGCATATTCCAGCAGTGGTCTCACATAGATCTTAAAATCCAAAATAGTTGTTGGAACATCACCTGATGTAAAGCAAATTTGTACAATTGCTGACCGGCAGTAGATACAACATGTGCACTGTGACTTGTTGATTTAAGGTCAGCAACAAGGTAAACCCCAAGATCTTTTACGGAACGTATATTTGGTAAAGGAATATTTTGTCATATGGTACGTAAAATTTGGATTTCGACATCCAATATGAAAGGTCTTATAGAAGAGCGTGCTAGTTAGAGACATAATTGACCTCGACATTTAGTGCATGGTTATCGTGTTTGTCAATTATTATTAAAGCTGATTGTAGTTTTAAATTGCCGGCTAATTTTAATGGGGGGGGGGGGGGGGTAAAATGGATTGCAAACCAGATCGCGTACAAACAGAAGGGGACCTAGTAAAGATCTCTGTGGTATACCACCGTGGGGCAAGGTTGCCTGATGGTTAGCATGACTGTCTCCTGTGTGAAAGGTCCCGTGTTCGAATCCGGCCTCAGCCTCTCCTGGCATTTTCGGGCAGAGAAGGGCCCTGTGATGTCTCGTGCGCATGTCGATTGTGGCATGTAAAAAAAAACTAGTATTTCTGATAGGATTTACCTAGCAAAATTGACCCTCTCTCCTTCTGGCGCCGTGGCTAACGCTGGGTGCGCGTCAAAAAAAACTACGGTATACCACTGATGATCATAAGCTGGAGTCGAATTTGTTCTTCCAATAACAACACGCTGAGTAAATTGAGAGAAAAGTTTCATTCCAAGATAAAGAGATAGCTGTTAAATCCATATGACAGCTTGTAAATGAGTTTGCAGTGAACCACAGATTCGAACGCTTTTTGAAAATCAAACAAATGACATCAGATGACACGGCTCTGATCAAAGGTTTCAGATCATTTGTTTGTTGCAAGTAACAAATGGTGCAGAGACGACCGACCAGGCAAAAAAAAAACCAAACACTTAACATAGTCAAGTTAGCCTATTTAAAATCTGGCCTTTTTAAAATCGGAATCAAGTATTCAAAGTTGAGTAACCTCTTCGAACTGTCAACAGCTTTTGCACACAGAGAGGATCACTCATTACGGCAAAGAAGTGACGTCTACAATTATTCTGTCTAGATTTCTGAAGGTCCAACTTCAAAATATGGCTGCGCGTCTGAAGTACAAGGCTAAAATCAAAAAAAGGAAGGTCAATAGCAAGACGACCATGTGTAATCTTAACACTCAAGATAAGCTGTCCTTTTAATCTTACGGATTCCAGGGAATCAAGTTATAATATTTTTAAGGGCTGGCAATGCAGCAAATTTTTTACGCCTTGATAGCATTTTAATGAATTGATGCTTTACTAATTCCAGAAAGGACAGTATCTTTAAGAAGGTATGGAAACCACACAGGGCTTGCGTTGTCATCTCACGTAGGCCTATGAGAAATTCTCCCGAGGTAACTCAGTTTTCTACTGGCCAGTAAATGGCTGAATTGTTGGATGTATAGGTTATGATGAACTGAAACTTACTTCACCAGTATATATATAAATCTTTTTTTTTTAAACAAATTAAGAGTGTTCAGAAAAATGTAGGCCAAAAGGTTAAAATTTCAAAATTTAACATCAGGCGCATTAACAAGAATGCGTCTGATAAGGACCACGGCTCTGCTCGTTATCGCTACGTCATTTTTTCATTCACTTTATGGCTAACGCATAAACATCAGAAAAACACGATTAGAGAGGGCACTGTCTATCTACTCCATTTTAAATTACGATCGTTTACTGATAATTTTCTTGCGATCATGGTTTCTAAAATCCGATCGCTGTAAAAATGTAAAGGATGTATACTAATTGAAGCCATAATCTTTCCATATAGATCCTACCTGATTGGTGCTTCTGACTTTCAGCGCCATATGTTGACAGTATCTAAACCCTTCGTCAAATAGAGAGAGACTTGATTTCCAGTAAGTTTGGGTGCCTTTGAAAATTGACCTATGTTACTCAGGTTGCGAAGAAGTACCCTGTTGCGTGTACTAATAGCGTAGATCGTGCGAGATGTCGTGTCATATTCCCCTGATCTATAGCTTAATTTCAGACGGTTGCATGTACATAAAGCATTCAAATTATGCTTCAGGCAGTAAACCACACTGCCGAACAAAAGACACTCAACGAGCTTGGTTCCTGCAAGGCTACCTGGATGTAAAGGCTTAACGTTAGAAATTCGACGCGTCGTCCAGTTGGCCAACGATTCTGCCACCAGTCGCGCTACTTACACCCCAAAAATGAACTGCTCTAGCATGCGGACTGAGCTGTGAAAGGTACGTGTGACACGCGATAGGCGGATTTTAAACTTAAAACACTCCATTGACACCAAATTATTAAAATTTAACAACTCGACGACAAAACAAAGCCTCCGGAGGTTTAATTTCATGAATTTCAAGCAGAAGAGCAACCAAGGTACGTGTGTATTGTACTGTATGATACGCTACGGTGTTTTCAATTCTCATTAAAATTGTGTTAAACGATCCTTTGACGTAGCAGTAAATCGTCCGAAGACTTCAAGAATAGTCACCATTACCGTAAAATAATGTTCGTTTAGCGCTGCAACACCGGCAAATCTAATAATGAGAAGATATCACGTTTTTGTGCATCTCGCATACACTAATCAATGCTACGATTGGGGTTTTTCGTTCTTCGTGCTTTCAGTTCAGCGCAACGCTTGGACGACGCGTCTAGCATGCTACGTGAAACCGAGCGTTAAGTCTTTTAAATATAGGTAGTCTTGGTTCCTGGGAGTAACTGGGAGGGGAGGGGGTTTAAGAGGCTAGGCTAATACTACAAACGAATCAACTATTGGCCAATCAGAAACGAGGTAGAAACAGTGGGGGGGGGGGGGGAAGCTTGCATTTATTTGAATTAGTTCAGTGTGTCAGGTAGGCGAGTTTATGTGTTATAATTCTACAAAATAAGTTTCTGAAGAGCATGGTACATAAATAAACTGCTGCTTTGTGTTCAGAATAATACTGTCTTGTAGTTTACTGCTGTCTCGTGAATGACAATCCATAAGATAAAGATTAGAATCGTTCTGGTGACAATTTGGGTTAAAAATGCTACTAATTCTTAACGTGGCCATGGAATCAACGAGAATTACTTTTGCTTAAGCCAACCGGGTTAATTTTCGAAGGCACCCCAGATGTTACATAAATTTGAGTTGCGTAAGATGTTCACGTAGCGAATTTCAGTTTTTAACTTTTGATTAATTTTGTTTTTTTTACATTTTAGAATATATCTGTGAAGACCATGGAGCTTTAGATTTAAGTTAGATCCATATATAAAAATTTGAGTTTTTCAAATCGCTATTTATTTGACATACGTTTTAATAATAACGTTCGATTAAATAAATTACTTTTATTGCCCCGCCGAGAGCAATTTAATGGGAGTTTTCAGATTTAGCGTGATATAATAATTCAATACAATTGTAGTTTAGCCAAAATATCGTTTATCTCCAGACGTTAATTACTGTTTTGCAAGACACACTGCGCTTAAAAAAAAAAAAAACGAAAAACGGCTTATCTTTGCAGCAACTGGCGTCGACATAAACAGCGTGAATTCTTCGGGGGTTTTGAAGCTGGTAATGATGAATATGTTTAACGCTGAACGTCGGTGATTAAGAATAACCCTTGTTCCATGCGGTCCCAGATCATTTCACTTCGGCGCTTACGTTAATAAATATTACATACACATCGCAGCCGAAAACACCCATCGCATTATATCACATAAACGGCAAAACCACCAGGAACACATAAATTTCAAATCACTTTTTTTTTTTTTCATTCATATTTGCTGTGTGGTTTGGGAATTGAAGTGTGGGGGAAAAAGCAGACATTTTTAGGCCATTTAACACGATACGAAAGCTTGATTTTGCAAATAGATCTGTCCGTCTGCGTATAGCTGCGCGTGTGATAAGGACTCGGGTAGAGATACCCCTACACCCTTCTTTCCCCTTAACCCTCCCCCTCGCTTATTGTCCGTTCATTGTAGGGGTTTCAAGCCCCGTCCTCAGCCGTCCCCGTCTGTGGGCAATGGGTTCTGGATGACGTCACAGACGATCCGCCCAATTGCTAAGCGTCGATGACGCAATACAACCGGTCGGTCGGTTTAACGACGATAGATTCCGATCGGTTGATAATTTAGTCCGGATATCGATAATGGCGCTAATCACAATGCACGAAAAGCTATAAAAAGCAACGCCCACATAACTCAGCCACCACTATCTGCGTACATGTATAAACTATGTTTCGTAGTTTTGGATATATATGGAATAAAATGAAAGAATAAATCGCAACGTGTATCGGGACTTTTTTTCCGGGACTTTTTTTTCTCGGACTTTTTTTTTTGCTCATCAGTCTTTTTTTAAATTCTTTTTTAACCTTATCTCTCTATTTTATCCTCTTTTATGCCCCTTTCCTGGCCTTCTTTCTGCCCTTTTTTTGGCCTCTAGGGCCTTTCTCTGGCTACAGCACCAACGTTTATCGGTTCAGAAACTCAAAATAGAGCAATTTTTTTTTACAAAAATGGCAAAAATGGCATTTTGCCCAGAAAAGGGCAGGGACAATGCTCCCCCCGTCCTCCTGTGCACGCCATTGTTTATAGGGATGTTTTTAAAGTCAGCGGCTTGCTTGCTGAGCGCTGAGTTTGCTTGGTCTCGGCTTCCTTCGCTTTTCCCATTTTCAAGCTGAGATTAAAAACGACGTTATTTGAAGTTTACTAAGCACAAACATGGCCGACAGTAACAAATTCAGTTATTATATCTCTTTTCTCTGTTTTATCGCATTATTAGTAGCGCTTAAGATGATGAGTGTAAAGACTAAGCAATTGAGCTGCTGGCAGATATCAATATCGTACTTATAACGCACGTATCATGTAGATTTATCGCTTGTATGATGATTGTTGCCGATTGTTGCTCCGCGTCAATGGCGCATGCGCACATCGTGCCCCCCATATTGGTTGCGTAAGCTCAGCGAACTCAGCACCATTTATCCTCGTTTACTTGGCTGGCCAGCGGCTGGGGCGAGGGATAATCGTCTAACTGGAAAATCGTATAATTGGAAGAACGTATAACGGAAAACAGTATAACGGAATATCATCTAACAGGAAATTCGTATAATAGAAAAGCATCTAACTGGAAATTCGTATAATGGAAAATCGTCTAATATCCCAGCCTCGCTCGCGCTGCCTCGCTCGCTGCGGCTATACGGCCTTTTTATCATTAACAATCAATTTTTAACAATCGGATGTCTACAATGGGATGATCTACTGTTACTTGGCGGCGACACACTAGCGTGTGTCTAAACCTGCAGTCCAGTTAGACGTTTATCCAGTTAGACGTTTATCCATTATACAATTATCCATTATACGATATTCCGTTTAGATGCTTTTCCAGATTTTTTTTTTTAGGCAGATTTTAGACAATTATCCCATTAGACGATTTTCCAGTTAGACGTTCGTCCGACGCCCCCAGCGGGGGCTGCCAAGCCGCCGACTTTAAAAAATACGGAAAAGTTTCTCAGCGGCAAGCGGCTTGAATTTAAAAAACGGGAAAGCTTGCCTCGCTTCCAAGCGGCTCGCAAGCCGCTGACTTTAAAAACATCCTTTATTCTACACTGGATTCCGTTAGTAAAAAAAATAACCTACACTCCGCGCATTCGTTTGATTTACAGAAGAGAGGTGTGGTACACAATTACCGTATCGTCAAAGTGTCGATTAATCGATGTTACTTACGGGATAGTTAAAGTTTGATGTTGATTTCAAGGGTAAAGTGGCGTAGAAGGGTTGAGATTCCGAGGGTGCTCCAAACCCATGCTGCCCTGCTGGGCAAAATCCAATACGCTTTAATGCAGTTCACTAGTAAAAAGTTGGT
Organism: Lithobius niger; assembly: GCA_023313725.1. Classification (NCBI taxonomy): domain Eukaryota; kingdom Metazoa; phylum Arthropoda; class Chilopoda; order Lithobiomorpha; family Lithobiidae; genus Lithobius; species Lithobius niger. Next base: position 4,107 of record JAHWFP010105118.1, on the reverse strand, counting down.
TGGCCTTCCTCGAGCCACTTAATTCTAGTGTATTTTAGATTTGACTCACAGTATTAGGTTTAAAATTGTATAGAGCAGTGACATTTGCCGCCATATTGGCACCAGATTGGCACCAGTATGGGTTTTGGAAGGCATAACTACAAGGTGCACTGCATAAAAATGGAGGGGAAAACAACGGAAGAGCGGATTTCTTAGGCTAAAAATAACGTTGTTTTCTCCAACAACAAAATTCGCGAGTTTTAGGTCTAAGAAATCACTCTTCACAGCATCGGCTTCAGTATGACTCCCTTCTGTTTCTCTCTGCAGTACCCTTTGCAGCTAACCCATTAAGGCTCCAGCATAGAGTTATATACAATAATACTACGTCGTGTCACTGTTCTATAGCGACACTAAATTTTCGGCTAATGTTTTTTTTTCAATCGCAACATTACTGTCCATCCCATCCAGGTAACTTTTATAGGTATGTCTTTAAGGATAATAAATTGTTGGTCAGACCAGGATACAGTAGACAAGCAGGTAGTGACGCTTTCAATTCTGAAAACATGGAATAAAATAATACCTTCTTTCATCAAGGGCACCAGAAGGCGGCACGTGTCAGGTTCTCGTTGGAAGCGAAACTTGAAATAAAAAAAATGGCGGCATCGTTACCATGGTAACCACGGCAATCGTGACAATGCCTTCCGGAAATTGACGAAATACTCGTGCCTGGGCAACATCCGAATTCTGGCTCGAGTGTGTTTTTCTTGGAACAAGATTTGGACCTTGTCCAAGGCAGGGGTGTGGCTAGTTGCAAATTTATTAGGTGACGTGCCTGTTTGAAGGCATTGTTGAACTAATGAATTGGTTTCGACTTTTAATTTAAGATTAGATTTGTGGGATGCCATACGTTCTTTCTATGTTTGTAAGGATTGCCCGACGTAAGACAGAAAACAAGACAGAAAAGCAAGTGGGCTCGATTAGAGAAAATTATTTCAGATTCCGTTATCCTTTGGACATATCTTCTATATTAATACTGGCGATAGCCAGTGTTAGTAAGGGTCGACCTAGGATCTCTGTGTTAAACTTTCAAGTTTGAGAGCTTATAACTCCATCAAAAGTAAACATCTTTAAACCAAAATTGGAATCTAGCATTGACTAGTCAAGGCCTGTCTGCAGTCCAAAAATTGTGAAATTCGGTCAAATTCGGTCGAGCCAAACCCGAGATACAGAGAGGGGAGAACTTCTTGTTCTTGGTCTTGGTCTTGTTCTTGGTCTTGTTCTGGGGATGTACCTTTCGTCTGTCCTCTCTACAGGTCAAACTATTTGTCCTGTAAAGCTGGTTCTTAGCTCATTTTACAGGTATTGCTCCGTAGATGTCCCTTTTCCATAAGGCCTTTTCTAATTGGTCAAGTGGTTCAGGGGTTACGGAGCTCTAAACGACCAGATTGATTGTTTTACATTGTTTTAAACATTGTTATTATGCAACAATGCCATTTAGCAAACGCCAGCTGCAAGACATAGACTGAAGATTAAAGGATTTGTTTCTATTGTTAATATTAGCGATAGCCAGGTTAGTAAGGCCGTATCTATTTACCGAGCTTAAAGGCGGCGCAAGAAAACAAACAACAAATTATTAATAAGGTGTCACACATACCCAACCCCTCACCTACCACCACACCTATTTATTACAATTCTCAAAGTAACACGGATTAATAAGCAAAAACGTATCGTTAAAAGTTAAAAGTAAGGGTCTAAAAGTCAAAACCTGTAAAGAACACGGACAAGCTTTGACTGTAAGGGTCTAGGTGTCAAATTTGGCCAGTTAGACGCTGCTAAGCCTTAGACCCTTACTACCCGGTGATCATGTTAATGACTTAGTAACGGAAAATTGGAAATTAGCCAACAGCGAAAATCCAACACTAGAAATAACGTAGTTCAGCAAGCCACCTTTATGCACTTACGTTAAATCGGCGTGACATGACTCGGATTCGAACCGGCCACCCAGTTCGCCCCCAGATCACTTGCATAGCGCCTTAATCTCTCCGTTGCACTGCGATGAAACGTAAGTGCATAAAGGTGGCTTACTGAACTACGTTATTTCTAGTGTACGATTTTCGCTGTTGGCTAATTTCCAATTTTCCTTGATATTATTTCCAGCCATTATGTCTATTTATTAATGACTTAGTAACTCAGACAGAATGGGTGTACACGCTTACGCTTGTAGTAGGTTGTCTTGCTTGGAATCGCTGCCATGTTACCAAATCGAAAAAAAATGCCAACCTAAAGCAAAGTAGGAAACCCGCACCCCCCACTATCATTGGATCATCTCATGGTCTTTATAGGACGATTTCGGACAGCTGTTCGTCAAAAACCGGGTAGTAAGCGTCTAATGCTTAGCAGGTTCTTACTGGCCAAATCTGACACCTAGACCGTTACAGTCAAAGCTTGTCCGTGTTCCTTACAGGTTTTGACTTTTAGACCCTTACTTTTAACTTTTAACGATACGTTTTTGCTTATTAATATATAATACGCTTAGGTTGGGCAAGCAAATTCATCATTATGTACTATAATGAAAGAGGGCGAGCGACCGACAATGTCAAACAAATGGATGTGGCCTGTAACAATCAGTAACAATCGAAATATTGCTTTAAATGCTAGCTCTTTTAGCCAACTTGACGAGTTTCAAAGTTGGTTGAGTAACAATCACTGCATGCACGACCGTTGTTGGGTTTATTGCGCTTGGTATCAGAACGGAGAAACGGCCAATTCACCGTCCTTCATTGCAAAAAAAATTTACTTTCATAACAAAACAAATCAGCAGGGGTTCAAAGAAAGGGGAAGCAGGGATGGAGATATTCAGACCACACAATAGGGATATCCGGGGAGGGGGGAGGGGGCGGTGCGGGAAAAGGGTTATCAGGGAAGGGGGATGGGGAAATCTGATCAGACAATGGCAGAATGTAAGGGAGTAGGCCGCAGGGGAGTCCGGAGGAGGAGGCAGGGGGCAGTCGGCAGCCTTTTTTATTCCATACTGCCCACTACAGTATTTCGCTCAGGTATGCGGGAACTGGCTAGACCGGCGTATGTTATGCCGGGGGTACAGCTAGTATGCCTTAATGCCTTAGCAGTGAATTGAGCCCTCGTGACTTGAGATCAAATGGAGAGGGCTCAGTTTCCCACTCTGGCAGTCTTGACATTTACGTCCAAATAAGCAACATTATTTTACTTCCGGAATAGGTGTGGATATCTATTTTATTTCCCAACCTATAATAAAATAAAAGCAGCCCTCACGGATCCTGGTAATACAACGTGTAAAATGTAGCCTTCACCTCACTCAGTATGGCTGCATTCCTTTTTTTGCTAGGCCACATACGCCGTACATTTTAATGCGATAATATCTGCACGTTAAGCGGTCTCTCAGTATCTGTTTATTTTCCTCCCAAGTTCTTACTGCGGGAGTTTGCTTTATAAGAAATCAGCAACAATGGGCGTGTCTTGGCATTGTTCTTCGATGGAGCCCTTTGACACTACAGTTATCCACGGCTGACGAGTTGACTAGGGTCGCTGACCTTTAACTTGGTGTTCTTCACTATCTTCAGTGTCCTGTCAAGGTCCCCCCCTTTTCACATTCAGTCGTCCAAAAAAAAAAAAAAAACTATCAAGCCCTCTTCTAGGATATTATTTATTCTTTAATCCTACTCCTCCTTTTGTTGACTGGCCCCACCCTTAAGTTCCCAAAAGACGCAAACGCCATGATGGATGCTGGAGCCGAAGGGCGACTTTGGAGATGGACCACCCGTCTGAGTATGAGACACAGCAGACGCCTTGAGTGCTGCAAGTTGCTACCAAGAGCCCGTTGCGAAAAACCACACCATCACTGCCTTACAGGCACCTTCTCTCCAACCGAATATTTATCGATTTTTTTTCGATGCCCCAGTAAATCTACAAGCATAAAACTTACTTCACTTACCATTAGTCAGTACCTTGCTACTCCATTGCAAACCTTGACGACTACGATATGCGACGGAGAAAGCTGCTCTTTCAGCGCAAGATTGTTTTCTTTCAGCAAAATCGAGTATCGTGCTCGACTTACACTGAAAAGATCACATCTTGCTCGACTTACACTGA
>JAHWFP010105117.1:0-13284 GCA_023313725.1 Lithobius niger | reverse complement strand
AAAATAATAGCTAGACACGTGGAAAATAGCTACACACGTGGAAAATAATAGCTAGACACGTGGAAAATAATAGCTAGACACGTGGAAAATAGCTAGACACGTGGAAAATAGCTACAAACGTGGAAAATAATAGCTAGACACGTGGAAAATAGCTAGACACGTGGAAAATAATAGCTAGACACGTGGTTAAAATGAACCTTATATGTCGACATCCATTCACAAAACTTGTGGCGTCATCCTCAGCGATAAAACAAATACTATTCCTTTGTTTTGTCCCGTCAATGTTGTGCATTCTCGTCATGCTGTTATCTTTAAAAAAACAAACAGTTAATCATTGAACAATATAAGTATTTCGTATATGCAACGTATCGAAATATATGTGCTTTCGGGTATGCACATAAGTGATACCAACCATAAGTGATCCTGTGTACATAAGTGATCCTTTCCACATAAGTGATCCTGCGTAATTTTCTCCCCTCGTTTTTGGCATAAAACTTGTTATTATTAATTATTACTAGTTATACCGGTGCGCACACCCCCCCCCCCCGCGCGCGAACGTCCCTGCCGCCCCCTTGCATCCCCTTGCACCCACTTCCTGTACTCGCATAGTGAGGGTTCTGAATATCTCTCCGCCTCCCTCCGGCACCTCAGGTCCTTTGGTCTTTGGTTTTAAATTTATCAAAATATCACATATGCCCTCCCCCCACAATTACTTTAACCCCCACACTCCTGCCCCCTCCCGGATACGCATACATGTCCCCCTCCCCAAAAACGTCGGCCCGTGACATTCTCCCTTTGGCGCAGCCCCGGAAACGTCGCTGGCGTGTGTTTGACTGAAAGCTAAAAAAAAACCCCTATCACTGAGAAATCCAGCATTCAGTAGGCAAGTAATCCCATATTTAAGTTAATCCTTTGAAACAATTCACCTCGGTACCATGCATTGCGACATTGTTGCAAGCAACGATTGTTGCCGCCCACTTAAAAACAATTCAACTCCTTTCTGGAAGTGAACATTTAGGAAATAAATGCACCTTTCCATCGTATCAGGCTGCCAATTTCGAGGCCCCCGAAATTAGGAACCAATCGTCGTTTAGTTTAAAGTTGTCTGGTTCAGTAGGGACGGGTTGTTTTTTTGTTTTATTTTAGCTCAAACGCCGACAATGGCACAGTCCACGCGACTAAAACTTTGTTGGCTGCTTTGGTACCACAACAATACCAAAAAGCAATCCAAAAAACGGTGCGGCAGGTCTGGTAAGTGACGCCATCTCTTCGAAGACTTTGGAAAAAGTGTTATAACCTGAACTTGTAGTCCAAGGTCGTCAACAGACAGCGACATGGCAGGTTTCGTAAGTGGCGCCATCTGTTCGAAGACGTTGGAAAAGTGTCCCAACCCTAATTTGAAGGCGAATCCCGTCAATAGGTGGCACTACAGGGTGGGGTACTTGATTGTACGACGGAATGGCGAGACTGGTGACTTGGCCGCCTGCTTCGTATTATCTCTCCTCGTTAAAAAGATTCAATTTATGCTTGGTTGGTTGGTTGGTTGGTTGGGTGCTTAGGGTAGTTCGTCTTCTCCTCTGGAAGTAGAAGGCTACAAATATGAGAAGTTTGTCAAAAGAAAGCAAATTAACCCGTTCTTTGTGTAGGCGTATTTTCAAAGTCCGAGCTGGGTCCTAAATGACCGAAATTAACGAAAAATGACCATTTGCAACAATCGGCAACAATCACTCAACAATGCCTCAACAATACATGACGTCATGATTGTTGCCAATTTTTTTTCGAAATTATCTGGAACGTCCATCAACAATGGTCTGGTGGCAACTGACACAACGAGGAGCGAGTTACTAAATTATTATTCTTAGTAACAATCAGTAAAGACGCGTAGCTTTTCGCAGTACTATTTTATTACCCGTTTTAAACTTGGAGTTATTCATTGAAATTTTATATACTGACAAATCCAGGACAAGAGAATAATTGTTTAGCAGTAACACAAAGACAGAAAAAAATTAAATGCTAAATACCAAATTACGTGTAGAAAATATATTGACACCAGTAAAGGGTGCCAAGAATATTATTACGTCTGCATCTGTAACATTTCAACCAGCAATATTCGACCGTAAGTGTTTACGTAAAGTCGGTTAGCCGGTTCATTCCTGCTAACACACGAGCTGGTTTGGATAAGACCTAGTATTGTGTAGGCCTAGGTTACGTTCAACCCGTGGCGTTGTTACTTGACGTTCTGTAGTTATTTCGCCAAGTGAGGGGTCATCAGAAAGAGAAGTGACAAGGAGCCGAAGGAAAAATCTGTACTGTGCAGGACGTAAAGAAAAAAACTTCTTACAATAAGTGAAACAAGAAAACCCATGTAAAGCGTAGTGCTACCACAAATTTCAAGTGATGTGTGGTTCTTAGTGGTTATATTGATTCCAGTCACGATTCTGAGGTAATGTTTGTGCCGATTGAGTGAGTGAAACGGACGATATCAGTGTTCGTCATTGGAAACAGCGATCGTCATTCGGAACAGCACTTTTTCCTAAATACATTTAGTAAGTAATATAGGCTAAATATTTATTCCTAGTGAAAATGACCGACTTTCTACGTTGGATAAAAGGTCATTGGCCCCAGCCCAAAAGTTCAACAGGTATTGATACTGAATGATAACATTGCAACTCTGGAATGACATTATTTGACCATTTTTAGTTTTGTTTAAAGTAAAAACCGTGGCGTGTTCTGTTGATGTGTGGATCATGGTTGTCGGCTGTGGTGGTGGTCACGTTTCTGAGGTTGCGCTGATTGAGTGAGCGAAACGAACGAAATCAGCGTCCGTCATCGGAAACAGCACTTTTTCCTTAACACTTTCAGTAAGTTGTAGGATAAATATTTATTCAGTAGTAGAAATGATTGACTTTCTACGTTGGATAAAAGAAAATACGTGAAACACTACTGCTACATCGAACTTAATTGACTATATTTAGTTTTATGTATCATTTGTATTATGAACAGGCGCACTAAAAAAAACGCGCACATTATTCGGATCACTTCCTTAAACATTTGTTTATTTGATAATTTTTGCTGGCAATGTCTGTCAGCACCATGTGAGTTGCAACAAAAATTCTCCTCGAGCGCAGCGAGACGCGGCAGCCGGTTACCTCCTTATTTGTGTTAAAACACGAACAGGTTTGGATACGAGTTATTGTATTGTGTAGGCCTAACTTGCATTCAAACCGTGGCGTTGTCACCTGACGTTCTGCAGTTGTTTCGCTAAGTGAGGGGTTATCAGAAAGAAAAGTGATAAGAAGCCAATGGAAAAAGCTGTACTGAGCAGGACGTAAAGAAAAAATTCTTAAAATAAGTGAAACAAGAAAACCCAAAACCAAACAATTTCAAGTGTTGTGTGGTTCTTAGTGGTTATATTGATTCCAGTTACGAATCTGAGATAATGTTTGCGCTGATTGAGCGAACGAAGCGAACGAAATCAGCGTTCGTCATCGGAAACAGCACTTTTTCCTAAATACATTTAGTAAGTAATATAGGCTAAATATTTATTCATAGTGAAAATGACCGACTTTCTACGTTGGATCAAAGGTCATTGGCCCCAGCCCAAAAGTTCAACAGGTATACATAGATACAGAATGATAACATTACAATTCTGGAATGACATTATTTGACCATGTTTAGTTTTGTTTAAAGTAAAAACCGTGGCGTGTTCTGTTGATGTGTGGTTCATGGTGGTCGGCTGTGGTGGTGGTCACGTTTCTGAGGTTGCGCTGAATGAGTGAGAGAAGCGAACGAAAATCAGCGTTTGTCATCAGAAACAACACTTTTTCTTAAAAACTTCTAGTAAGTTGTAGGATGAATATTTATTCAGTAGTGAAATGACTGACTTACTACGTTGGATAAAAGAAGACACGTGAAACACTACTGCTACATTGAACTTAATTGACCATATTTAGTTTTGTGTATCATTTGTATTATGAACTGCTCACTAAGAAAAACGCGAACATTATTCGGATCAGTTCCTTAAACATTTGTTAAATAATTTTTGCTAAGAGTGTCTATTAGCACCATATGAGTTACAACAAGATAACTCCTCGAGCGCAGCGAGACGCGGCGGAAAGAGCGAGCGACGCGAGCGACTCCGCTAATCTCTCCTCGTTAAAAAGATTCAATTTATGCTTGGTTGGGTGCTTGCGGTAGTTCGTCTTCTCCTCTGGAAGTAGAATGCTACAAATATGAGAAGTTTCTCAAAAGAAAGCAAATTAACCCGTTGTTTGTGTAGGCGTATTTTCAAAGTCCGAGCTGGGTCCTAAATGACCGAAATTAACCAAAAATGACCATTTGCAACAATCAGCAACAATCACCCAACAATGCCTCAACAATACATGACGTCATGATTGTTGCTTTTTTTTTTTCATGGAAACCTCGAAGCCGTCCAGAACGTCCAGCAACAATGGTCTGGCGTCCACGACCAACGAGGAGGAGTTACTAAATTACTAAAGACGCGTAGCTTTTCGCAGTACTATTTTATTATCCGTTTTGAAATTGGAGTCATTCACCGATTCTATAATAACGGACAAATCTAGGACAAGAGAATAATCGTTTGGCAGCAACACAAAGACAGAAAAAGATTAAATGCTAAATACTAAATTACGTATAGAAAATATATTGACACCAGAAAGGGGTGCAAAGAATACTTTTACGTGTGCGTTTGTATCATTTTAAACAACAATATTCGAGCATTAGTTTTTACGTAAGGCCATCATCCAGTTCCCTCCTTATTTGTGCTAAAACACGAGCAGCTTTGGATAAGATTTAGTGTCTTGTGTAGGCCTAATTTGCATTCAAGCCGTGGCGTTTTCGCCAAGTGATGTGTGGTCCTTGGTGGTTACATTGATTTAGTCACGTTCCTGAAGAAATGTTTGCGATGATTGAGTGAGCGAAGCGAACGAAAATCATCGTTTGTCATCAGAAACAGTAGTAAACTAAATATTTATACTGTAGTGCAAATGAACGACTTTCTATGTTGGATAAAAGATCATTGGAACCGTGGCGTTTTCACTTGATTTCTGCAGCTGTTTCACCTAGTGAGGGGTCATCAGAAAGTGAAGTGATAAGGAACCGATGGAAAAATATTCACTAAGCAAGACGTAAAGAAAAAAAAAATCTTAAAAAAGTGAAATAAAAAAGCCCATGTAATAGTACTAACACAAATTACATGTGATGTGAGGTTCTCGGTGTTGCAATGATTCAGTCACGTTTCTGAGGAAATGTACGCGCTGATTGAGTCAGCGAAGCAAACGATGATCAGCGTTTGTCATCAGAACAGCACTTTTTCCTAAATCCAGTAATTAAGTAGTAGGGTAGGTTGCGTTGATTGAGTGAGCGAAGTGAACGAAAATCAGCGTTTGTCATCAGAATAGCACTTTTTCCTAAATACTGTAATTAAGTAGTAGGGTAGGTTGCGCTGATTGAGTGAGCGAAGCGAACGAAAATCAGCGTTTGTAATCAGAGACAGCACTTTTTCTTAAACACTCTTAGTAAGTTGTAGGCTAAATATTTATCCTGCAGTGGAAAAATGCGCACATTATTTGGATCACTTCCTTGAACAGATGTTTGATAATTTTTGCTGGGAGTGTCTGTCAGCACCATATGAGTTTCAACAAGAAATCTCTTGGAGCGCAGCGAGACACGGCGGATTGAGCGAGCGAAGCGAGCCACTCCGCTAGTATATGTAGATTTTTTTTCTCCTTCTTAGTATTATTGTAGATCATAATTGGCCTAGAAATAGATCATAATTGAAAGTTTTACGATTACGTTGAAACTTTAATTCAAATCATAGACAAATAACATCAAAAATACATACATATGATCAAAAATTATATAATCAGAACCGTAAAAAAAAAAACGATGAAGCTCGGGTTTTATTAAAGGTCAGATATGGGTATAACATCTTTGGACCAGCTTCAACTAATTTAATTCATACGCTACAAAGAACCATTAATTAACATACCGCAAGTGCAACGCCATGCAGCCTTAGTGCATGGAGTCTTAATGATTTTGTGGGATTACCAGCGTTAAAAATAAGCTGTGTAGGTTTTAACCTAATAAATATTTCAAAAAATATCATTCGTTCTACGATGAGTCCAGAGAGGTGGTAACTTCACGTGAATCAGCGTTTATCGTTCTTAAAGCAGAGAAGAAGATGGCTTCTTCAAGCCAAGGCCGACTGCAGTAGAAATCATACGTCTCGCGTTTTGGCTCAACGCCCAATCACGCACTTGCCAGAAAACTGGCGCCTTTTTGAGCATTGTTTTGGTGAGATTTTGGCCAAGTTGAATCAACTGGCCTGGATTCAACCCAAGGCCATCTCCCAGACGACCTTGTGACAGGGGATGGCGTATGAAGTAGTAGTTACAGCATGGACATTTCCACGTCCTACGGATGTGTATGCATTTTATGCACTCCTGGAAAAACAAGTACTTCCCGTATGTTATCTTACTTTGTGAGTAGACGTCGTAAAGAAGTAAAAGGTGCTCTGTGACAAGGCACGAACTCACCTTTAAACCCACACACATTTTTAATTTTGCTCTAAAAATGACAATGAGAATGATGGCGCCAAGGCAAAACCAATCAAAACCAGTAAAATCTTAAGCCTACTGTACACGATACTACAGAAATGACATATATAAAAGGTTAAACCATCCACAATGGGACCAGCCCCACACATAAGTTTTCAGGGAGTGGCCATCTTGGAACGTGACGTCATTTAAAATATTACACAACATTAACTGGCAGTTCTTCGTATAATTTTTTCCAGCGTTGTAAAACGGGAAAATTCTTGATGGTATTCATGACCTTTTGTTATTTAATGGTGATGGTGTAAAGGCTTCGAGTTGTGTACGAATTTTTTCTATGGGTTCCCTGAAAACTATCTAGAAGCGTGCTAGTGCTTCACGCATCAAGTTCATATTGTTGGATTTCCACGGCGTTAATTGTTGGCGTCTTATTGTTCAAATCAATTGTCAGTGTTTGGGCGAAAGCTAGCTACTGCTTCTCTTACCCGAGGCATTAAACCGGCGTTTTCTGGTATTTAATGGTAAATATTAATGCGATAGAAAGCCTCGGAAATTGTATATTTCGACGGGGTTTACTGAGTAGACAACAGAAAGTCCTGTTTCAGAGTCCTGTTTCATAAAGGATTTCAATTCGAAAAGATATCTCAACATCGTTGATTTCTTGCAAATTACTTGTTACTACTAGCTAATTCCACTCAGATAAAATAATTTGTGATCGATATGCTTGAAATTTGACATTCAGTTTACGTTTGACTTCAATAGGTGCTTTTTATAATTTAGCATTGGCGATGTTTTAAATCCAAAGACTGTAATCATTTGTAATGCTATTTTCGTGAACGCTTTGAACACGCCATCTGTTATCAAAATAATTGACCTCCTTAGCCTAGTAACAATGCAGCCTCGGTTAACTTATTGTTTCCGTTTCACAATGAAATCGAAGTGGTACATTGTAATTGTAACTTATCTAAAATAAATAAAGTATAATATCATCGTCTACTAAACTGTTTATCGGGAAGAAAATCGTGATGGATTACCGCTTCTTGCATAAAAAAAAAAGAAGAAATCTAAAATCTTTACCAAAGTAACGATTTTCTTCAGGCTATTCAAGAAACGATTTACAATTAAAGTTTCATAAGGAGCTCACAATCAATACTTAATACACTAAAGCAAAACCAGAAAACAGCCAAAATGAGTGATATCATACAAAAACCCCATTAGGTTAAAGGGGCCCATCACGTTTTAGCCATAAAAAGTAGTGATATCAGAGCCAAAATAGCTGCCACCAAGTTTTACATCCCAACCCTGATCAGTCAATCTTAACTCACACTTCGGTGATTGTCAGTTAAGCTTGAGTGGCAGCCATTTTGGCTTTGATGTCACTACGTTTTATGGCGAAAACTTGATTGGTCCCTTTACCCTAATGAGTTTTTTTGTATAATTTTAGTATCTCTAACTAGAATGGTGTTATCGGTGGAGTTGAAATGCTTGACAACTGCGTATTTCTCATTGATCTGGGCCAGGACACGCCCATGGTCCAATTTTCGAATGCCCAGAGGCCTTTTGCATTGTCCAATATAAATTGATTTGATGTGGCGCATCTTATGACGTAGGCTACACAGTGCCTCTAACAGAGTCTACTTTCGGATTGGCTTTTCCTTCTTGCAAATTTTGGCGGGTGGGTATATCAAAACACCGGAATTGATGAGGTCGTCAGTGTGGTTTGGATGGGCCGAAACAAGTGTTGGAAGTGGGTGGTTGTGGACGGAGTAGGATGCGTAGTATTGTTTCGTCAGGTTTGGCAGATGACTTCGATGCCATTCTTGGTAAAGTTTCTTTGTAACTCGTGAATATTCCAGGGAAAAAAGGAGGAGATGGTAAAAACCAGCAGTGGTAAATACTACGCCAACCGTTTATTCAAAACAGTATCAGAGACAATTAACGCCCGAGCACTGTAGGGACAGATCTGGCAGGACTGCTAGGTGATCGTCAGGGACACTGGACGTACTAATTATGGCAGTGAATGCTGCTTTAACTCCATAGACCTTTCCTGCTTGACCTCTCTCTTCAGTTTGCTTTTCTCTCCAAGCAACTCACTGTTGCCCTGAATTTAATGTATTATCTTGTAACAATCTTGGACAATAACAATGTAAAAGTATTGTAAATCAATTCATGAACATTGTAAGCTCGAGGGTTGCCATGCCAACAATGTGACCATGCTGTTTAAGGGCAACAATTGCCTAACCCCATTCCAATCCAACCAAGCCCAGAGTAAGTCCTAATTTCGATTGCCTAACTAGAAATTGTCCTCCCTATTTCTCCTCCCTTTTGCTCCAACTTAAGTCATCATGCCCCCAATATTCTCACTATAATTCACCCCATCACATCTGTAATTAAGCAGGGTTACATTAAGGCAGGCGAGCTACGACATCAAATTATCCTGATCTATAGTAAAACATCGTTGGCAAACTTCTGTTCAATTACCGTTTCATATAGCTTCACTGTTCCACCATGCATTAACCAAACCAACTCATTCACATTTCCGCCCGAACGTATTCCCGTATCCCTGCAGCAAGGCCACCTGTCAGCAACGTGACCATAAAACCCACTACTTTTGTAACTTTGATGCTTCTTTTTCTGGCTCATAAAAGTATTGAATTTCCCTGGGTTTATACTTCTGTATCCCGAACACGTTCTTCGACGACATGAAACTGATTTCATTGGTTTTTATCTTGGAGAGGTTGCTGGTATAAATGATTGGTGCGTTGGTCAGTGGATGGTCCCATCACGTTTTTATTTCCCCAAAGATTTTCCTTTTTTTCTTCCCGTCTTCCCTTGTTGATACCAGCTGCTCCCTAGAGAATTTGTTCAGCAAAAGGCTGGATGAACCGGGATCAGATAAAATGATTGTGTTGGTGGACCCGGACCCTCACTAATACCTGTTCTTTTGATCCTGAACAGCTTCCGGTTCCTTCACGTGTTTGTTCCAATTTCCTTTGCGCTATAGGTAAGCTAGTTACCAGCCACACGGCAGCAGTGACAATATGTCATAGCCGTAATGTTCACCGACCAATGTATATGGATACCTATGGCATACCGGGTGTCATAAAATCTCTTTGCAATTTAAGAAATCTATTACAAAGGCAATTGATGGGACATCTGAATCAAATCTGGTCTATGTACTAAGTGGTTGTCATAGTTTGTTATCGCATTGCATTTGTGTAACGTTTGGTATCACGTTGATGATAGCTATTGTTTAAAGAGGTTCAAAAAAATGGTCTGCGGCCTTGCAGTGTTGGAAACACCGGTTCTCGTCAGATCCCCGAAGTTAAGCAGCTTTGGGCCAGATTGATACTTGGGTGGGTGACCGCCTGAAAATCTGGCTGTTGCAGACATAGGGCCTTAGGGCTTCGGGCAGATGACCAGGAGTGGTTAACGCTCGTTAAACCCTTAAACCCTTAAAAAATGGCTACCCCATCAAGAGAAGGTACAATGTGTACCATGGTTTATTGAAACTTAAGAACTATTGTGTGCGCGGCGTATCTTGAGTCCTGCAAGTATTTTGTGTGCGGCTACGTCTTCCTGGAGGGGGTGGCTTTAATCGATGGCCGCCATTGTTTTTTGTAACCATCTTGGATATCAACAAGGCACTCTACTACTGAAAACGTACAATCGATTATCTGTGTTCGTTCTGCGGAGAACTCAAGATAGGCCGCGGATACTATAAGTATGGAAGGGATCTACCGTCACCGTCGTCAATTCGTGCATGGCACATGAAATTGATGGAGACGGGGACAGTGTTGCCACATTGTGCCTTCTCTTGAGGGGAAGCCATTTTATGGAGTTTCTTTAAACTGTAGCTGTCATCAACGTGATACCTGAAATTTACACAAATGCAATGTATGATTTAAAACCACCTTGCAATGTGATTACAAACTTTAACAACCACTTAGTACGTAGACCGGTAGACTCCCGTTTCGCCAAATCCTGTTACGCCAAAAAAAAAAAAAAAAAACAGATTAACAGCTTTATCCTCAGGAGCCAATCCCGTTTCGCCAAAACGAATTTGACAAAATTGTACTTATACACGAAATGTTCGACCTTATTTCTATGTAATGGGGCTTTAAAAGGCAAACATTTAACAGAGACAAGCAGTGGTAGAATAAGACCAATTGATTTATTAGCGTTTTGAAAACTGGCAATACAGACGGAAAAACGTGCAGTTTAAATATTGTATAAAACGCTTGGTCGTCACTACGTCAATGCCAAGGTTCTCTTTTAAGTATAGTTAGTTATACACATGATGGTTACTCTTTTCCGAAACGGGAATTCCCGTTTTGCAGAATCTCGTTTCGCAGAATCAAAATATTCTTCAAAAATTTAACATTGCAAAAGTTAAAGAGGCATGCCTAATTGGAAGTAGTTTGTGATTAGTGGCGGTTTTTGATGTTGTGTGTTTAGCCGCAGCGAGCGCGGCACGTAATTTGAAACAAAATTATTCTGCAAAACGGGTGTTTGTCTATGAATGTCTGACCATTATCATGTTACAAATGTTCGTGTTTAAATGTTTTAAATGTTTCGTGTGCCTAAAATTTCGTGAACGATATTTGGCGAAACGGGATTGGCCCCTGGGGCAAAAGCTGTTAATCTGCTTTCTTTTTAGCGAAACGGGATTTGAAGTAACCCACAGACCAGATCTAATTCAGATATCTCATCAGTTGCCGTTGTAATAAATTTCTTAAATTGTAAAGGGACTTTATGGCCTTTTTGTTTTTCAAGTGGGAGAAAAATTGGGTGTTCTTCCTATAGAGCAGTGACATTTGCCGCCATATTGGCACCAGTATGGGTTTTGAAGGGCATAACTACAAGGTGCACTACATAAAAATGGAGGGAAAAACAACGGAAGAGCGGATTTCTTAGGCTTAAAATAATGTTGTTTTCTCCAACAACAAAAATCGCGCGGTTTAGGTATAAGAAATCACTCTTCACAGCATCGGCTTCAGTATGACGCCCTTCTGTTTCTGTCTGCAGTGCCCCTTGCAGCTAACTCATTCAGGCTCCAACATAGAGTTATATACAATAATACTATGTCGTGTCACTGCTCTATAGTCCCCTCCTATCCCAAGTCTCGATCGGGAATAAAGCGAGAAAAAAAATTCATGTCAATATCATTAAAGACATTCCATATTTTTTCGCCCCCTTACTCGCAAATACAAACAAAAAATTGTCGTGGACGTTTCCTTTTGGCCGTGTCAGTATGACTTAGTGGAAGGACTGCGGCCCTTGATTCAAAGGCCGTTGAGTTCAATCCCCCGCTCAGGCAATCTGATATTTAAGGGCAGGTTGCCACCAAGTTAAAGTCTGCAGCATCTAGTGCTATCAATACCACACGCCATGGCTGTTTGCTGTGATGTGCATATCACGTGACTGGGCTAGTCCAATCAGACGGCCAAACAGCCGTTGTTCTCGTTCGTCATTGGCTAACTCATGGTGACGTCACGGCAAACAGCCGTTGCGCATGGTTTACCGCTATCTAGTTCTCTCTAGCGCGTGCTCGCAACAAGCAAAGGAATGCACAAAGCAATCAATATCTTTCGACACAATCAAGAAGCCATGTGCCTCTTTATTTTTTTTTAGTAAAAATTTGGTACGTCCTCGTGCACCTGGGAGAAATCCGTAAAGGTCAACGATATTACTGCCACAAGATGGCGCCGCGCTAGAATGTAGAAAAAATATCGTGGCGTCATCTAGTGGCACTAATATCGTTAATAATTATATAGCTCGTTCCAGTCCCAGGTGTACGAGGCCGTATCAAATTTTTATTCATCAATTAAGGAAGGACGTGGCTTGTTTGCTGTGCTAAAAACTATTGCTTTGTTCAATCTTTTGCTTGCGGCGAACGAGCACTAGAGCGGGGCGAAAGATAGCCTAGATATTAACCATACCCCGCCGATCAACTTTGGTTTCCGCCAAGTTTAGACCTTTAGTCGTTAACTCGCAAGAAAGCTACTAGTAGATCAATACTGATGATATGGCAGACGAACTGGGTATCTTGTCTATACGTATAGAGGCAGATTCTGGAAATTTGTAAATGGATCCACTCTTAAACATAGATACTGCGGATTTTCAAATAACTTGGCGAGCCCGAGAGGTCGAGACCTCCATTCCGAGAACTTTCTCATGTTATTATTGGGAGCCAAGCGTGCTTGACCTGAGAGGTTAATTCGAGTTCATCTCGAGCGTTAATGCAATAAGTGTGTCGTATTAATGTTTGGAAAACACCTTCGTTCGTAAACAACGTGCGTGTAGGCTAGCTAAACTTGGCTTTAAGTAAAGAGGGGGCTTGTATCGTTGCTCAACGACCGCAATGATTCTAAGGACGTGACTTGGAGCGCATATCTTTAAACGGTGCGTTGTATAGTTTATCAATTTAACTAAGGTTGGGTGGGAAAGGAAAACACAGAAAAGATAAAAACAGAAAATTTGTTATCCGCCCGAATCCTAGAACACACAAACTTGTTCAACCACAAGACGGTAAAACAATTAACCAGCGTACACAAACGTGTACAACTACAAGAGGGGCAAAAGTTAACCAGAGTACACCAGCGTGTACAGTTACAAGATGGACAGAACCAGTGTGCACAAACGTGAGCTACAAGATGGGCAGAAAGTAACCGGAGTACACAAACGTGTACTGCTACAAGATGGGCAG
>JAHWFP010105116.1:22827-38714 GCA_023313725.1 Lithobius niger | reverse complement strand
AAACAACTCTAAACTTCTTCCTCGTTATACAGCGATTATGGGTTTTTTTCTTAGCACGTTTAAATTAAATGAAACTGTGTCTGAATTGCAATTTTATTTTGTACAAACTAGGTGGAACCGTGCATGCTGAACGATGATTGAATTTCCCGGATTTAGCTCCACCCGGTGTTTTGGTGTAGCCGCAGAAAAGTCACAACGAAGTTTGAATGAAGGCTAAAAACCAAAACCCTATCATTGAGAAAGCCAGCATTCGGTAAGCAAGTTTAATCCGATCATCAACGAAAATCAAAACGCCAACAATGCCACATTCCACAACAAAAGGTGGCACATTGGGGTTATAATTGTTGTTCATTTACCCAGTATCAACGTTCACGCACGCAATGATTGTTGCTGCTTTATACTTTGGAACAATTCAGCTCAGCTGTGAATGCCGGGATCTGCGAAACAAATAAGCTAAAATAGCTGCCAATTTCGAGGACTATAGGCATCGAAATTAAGAAAGTAAGAATTAAACCAAAAATCACGTTGCCGCTCGACACCGTGTTGCATAAATGAATAGGCCTGCTCTCGACTCCATTCTCCGTTAGCAGCACCTTACGAAATGTGTAGTATAACTGTGTAGTATACTTCTTTATTTCAGCTTTAATCAGAACAGCTGACAGGCATAACTCCTATTTCCTAACTCGGTCTATACCCTTCTTTGAAATCTACCATGGAAGAAAACAAAAACGATGAATTACTACTGGTATAGTTTGCTCTTCCGATTGACCACGTGCAGATGAACGCGACGTTGTAGGTGGGCAACACGTGTGACATCACATGAAATCGAAAGGGTATTGCTAAGATGTCAGTTTAGAAAGACTATGAGGAAGGAATTTTACAATCATCACGAAACATCTATATATATATTTCGCTTAGGAGCAGACTTAATGATGATGAGGTTAAAGGGTTTAAAGGGTTTAACGAGCGTTAACCACTCCTGGTCATCCCGAAGCCCTAAGGCCCTATGTCTGCAACAGCCAGATTCCCAGGCGGTCACCCACCCAAGTATCAATCCGGCCCAATGCCGCTTAACCTCGGGGATCTGACGAGAACCGGTGTTTCCAGCACTGCAAGGCCGCAGACAGATGAGGGATCATGATGAGGGATGATGATGAGGGATCATGATTAACAAACGAAGCCTCAACAATCAGCAAGAGGGCGGGCGGGCTTATTCTTGTCATGGTAGCGTTTGACTTTCAGGTCTTTATAGGCTTCAATAAAGTAAAGAAAAAGGGCGAGCGGCCGACAATGAAACGGATATGCGTTGTAACAATTACAAACAAACACTATCACTTCAGTAATGCTGACTATTAAAGCCGAGTTGAATCAGCGGAAATCAGCTAGACCGGTGTATGTTACGCCGAAGAACAACTAGTTTCTAAATTAAAATTCTGCTGCCCAGAGACGAATGGAAGGTTTTTACGTATTAGACTTTTCGTTTTGTCCCTTCCCTGCGATATTTCATTCCTCTAAATTGCCAAGAAGTTGAACGGTGTGAGGAATTGTGAGTGCTTTACCAATTAGTAGCCACAAGTAGCCATTTTTACTAAACTGCCTGATCAAGGACCACGCTAGTGGTCCGCCCGCCAAGTTCAATAATTGTCACACTTCATTGTAACTTCCTTGTAAGAAATCATTATTTTTATAATAAAAAAATACTAAAACCCTCCTGAAAATTAATATATTTAGAGGCAACCAATGTAATAACATCACTGTATACTCCTGCGCCCTCATGTCAGAAAATCCATAATCAAACAGACCAAGATACCAACGAAATTATTAATCTCATTTCACCTAACAAATTCAGCGTGAACACTAGCTGAAAAGAAATACAAAGGAAGTTGAGGTTCGTAATTCCATTGGTATGACTATCGATCAACAAAATAATGACTCAGTTTTCGGGGTAAAGCCATTCGGACAGTTTAATCCACTGTGTAAACAACGTCACCACGAACACGCGGTTGCTAAGAAACTAAGTTTGAAGGATAGTGATAGTGATCACCTAAATCACGTTTTCAATTTTCTTTCCATTAAGCTCAACGCAAATAACATCTTCTGAAGAGATGGAGATATCTCTCCCGCGTGTCTTATTCTGAGAACTGAAATGGAGATGGTGTGTAGATTATGAGTTTCCACGAATCATAACACGTAAGTATGAATTTCTAAGAAGAACTAGGACGGGCTTATCGCGAGTTGTGAAGAGTCCAATTTCTTAACTTTAAAATTGAATCCGGGTTCTTTAATTTTCCCACTTCAATCGCGACCCAGTTCCTGAAAGAGCTTTTCAGCGTCCGTCTCAATTATGCTCCCTTCGCGTAAATTGACTCTTTCCCCTTTTCAACGAATGCCTCAAAACGATTTTTATCCTCCTCTGTAAATGTACTTTTCTTTTCATTTAACTGGATTTTTTTTTTTATGAAAAGTTGAAAAAGTAGTATCTTTCAGGTTGGCACTCAGGTTGGCAGTTTAATGTCTTTCAGACCAGTTAGTCCAGTTAGTGAGATAAGTAATATGAATAACAACACACAGGAACAGTGTAGAAATGGAGGTAACGATATATCTACAGGAGGCATAATGTTTTTTCGTAAACAGTTCAGCAAAATCCGCTACGTAGCACCCCATGCAACCCAGGTGCGTAATCCGTTTAATCAGACTTAATTTATCCAACCTAACCTAACCCATCCAGTTCTAATCTAACCTAACAACAACAACAGCAACAGACAAGCAATATAGTTAATTTACACACAGTCTCTACTAATGGGTGCTAAGTAATGAAGTTTCATAGCGAAAGCAAACTTTGCTATCTGAACTGCTTATGACAAAAAATTAACTTCCAGGAGTCAAGGTTGTCTCCAGCAGCAACCCTTCATAACTCTTTGTCGCCTATCTAAAATCAGTTGAATTTCATTAGTGGGAAAAAAATTAAATAACAAGAGTGAAAGTCGCGAATGAAAGACTACGTCTTTACTAGAACCAAAGATAGTGAAAAACGTCCACATAAGTCGTTGATCCGAAAATGTGGCAGATTATTCGACATCCAAGATCCAAAGAAGCAGAATAGCAACATTAAGTCCACATCTGAGATATATAGAATATGACAGACGACATTAAATCCAGGAGATACGGCAAACTTATTGCACTGTAAATACATACTTTGTGATGTATGGGTACCCCGGTGGGTACCAGAGATGGAACTGACTCACGGGTTGTTGGGCCAGTGAGTTAAATGGGTCGCATTGTTATCGTGAGTCATGGGCCAAGATCGTTCACCCACTGACCCAAACTAAAGGCACGGGGGAGGAGGAAGAAATGCTTCTTTTGCATTTAAGTTATTCTTAATAAAACAAAAGCGTTAAACAGAAGGTTTCCCAAAGGTCTTAGAAAAAAGGTCGGCATTATTTTTTTTTATAGCTTGGGATGGGTCACGGACGGTGGGCCACATTTGTTCTTTATCGAGTGGGTCAAGTGGGTCGAGTGCCAGGACTCAAGTGGGTCAGGTGGGTCATGGGTAGGAAAAAGTGACTCACTTCCATCTCTGACTGGGTACTGCGAGAAACTGTTCGAGCGGAAACTACAGTCAAGCGATATATTAAATTATGGTGTTTGTCGTTTCGCTCACATTTTTACTCACGTCCGATGAATGGTTGCACCTGTCCAGTATTCCTTGTCATTACCATATGATTCGTTGCGTTATTTCTTCCTTAATTTTGAAATATCAACTGTTTTACTAATTACGGTTTTTAAAAGATATATTTCACTACTTCCAAACGAAGATGTACACCTACGCAAGAAGACAAAATGATTTAAGTCTTGTGACTAAAACTGATTTTCTTGAGGGTACCCTGGGTGTCCGAGTGAAGTGAAGCGAGCAAAGCGCAGCGAGTTGCTAGGGGACACGAGAAATGAGATCTCGAATCATGTTAATCTTTTCTGTACTCTGATGTTCAGATGAAATATCAGGATACACTGACTGCCCATTCACCATTTCAAGAATAAAGATAGATGCGATGTATACTCTGAGAAGAGTTGAAATTCACTGGCATCAGTCTCCTGTCATAATTTTATTGAACTCTCACAAAATTGCATAAATAATTTGGAATCAGTTAATTTTATTTATTACCAAACGTTATACAAGTTATAATTATTGTTATTAACCCTTTCATGCATGAATTATTTCAGGTGACAGACTTTCAGGATAGCCCCATATTTATGATAGCTGGGCCAGTCGCAAGATTCGAACCAGCATTCACTTGGTTTGTAGACGAGGATGCTAACCACTAGGCTGCTGTTACTCGCTTTGCTCGGGGTCTCTTCACAAAGCTGGCAGTTTGCATAAGGACTTACTTTTTCGCCCGTCGATTAGTAGTCCTTATTTGAGGACACCAAGCACGAAAGGGTTATATTGTTGAATTTTATCAAGTTTCACTTTTTTTGTTCCTTTCCCCATTTTTCCAAATCAGTTACCAATCATTACAAGTTTAGAATTAGGCAAGAAATAATGCAATGAATCATGTGTTAAGGAGAAAGAACCCCGAAGCTAGGTTCAAGCAGTCGTTGGAGGTGAGTGTAAAGTAAGTATTTGACAAACACGATAATCAGTACCTCTCATAATGGTACAATCGCGTGATAACTAGCAAAAGTTGGGTCATGAATTGGGTCGTGCATACTGAATTTACTCATCTTTTGGTTAGGACGTCTTAAATGACTTTTGTTATAAGTCCCTTTTTCATCAGCTTGAAGCTTAGGCCTCTTCATTTGTGAGGCAATTTGGTGTATCCTTTTACCACGTTTAGAAACTTTTTTTTATGTAACCAGGTCGTAGGTGGAATTTGCTCCTGCGTCCCAGGAATTTGTTTGAAGTCCATGGAGTCCACACTGCTTGAAGTCCTCGCTGATCTCTAGACTGAGCTTGTTTGAAGTCCATGTGGACCCCTTGTTTGGAGTCACCGCTGACCTGTCGATTGCATTGTTTGAAATCCATGGGGACCCTCTGTTTGGAGTCCCCATTGACCTCTAGAACGCTTGTTTGGAGTCCCTGGGGACTTCTAGACTGTGCTCGTTTGAACTCCCTGAACACCCGTCGGTTGTGATTGTCTGATGTCCCTGGTGACCCCTCAAAGTGCTTGCTGTAGTTGTTGAGACAATAATAACTCTCCCTTCTGCTTGGAGGTTGATGCCGTTAGGCTCCATATTACTAATTTGAAGGAGACATTCCTTAAGAACTTTAATTAAACAATGTGAATGAACGAATTTGAATGAAAATTCTTAGAATGCACGTCAATTGAAGGCATTCAGTATTCAGTTTCAGTATTTACTTATTCCCATCAAAGCCAGGGTGGATCCCACCTATTTTTTTTTCAAGTGTTGAATTTCCTATTACAAATTTTAAAAGGAAAGGGAGAAAAAAGTGGGGTTTTGACTCTGCAACTGTTTTTCATCATTAAAAATGAGTCGTGGAGGTAAGGTGTGTTTAACCTTAGGGCACAAAACACATTTTCATATGCAACGTTTGGAGGTTTGGTGAAGCACCCTCTTTAACACAATTTTGG
The DNA here is from genome assembly GCA_023313725.1 of Lithobius niger. Classification (NCBI taxonomy): domain Eukaryota; kingdom Metazoa; phylum Arthropoda; class Chilopoda; order Lithobiomorpha; family Lithobiidae; genus Lithobius; species Lithobius niger. The sequence goes on along the minus strand of JAHWFP010105116.1, from coordinate 33,123 downwards.
ATCCGTCCCTGATCAAAGCTACATATACATATACAGGTTGGTCATAAAGTCTTTACCTGATTACAAAAGTTTATTAAACACAAACTATGCTAGGTACAAACTTACGGTTTTCTGCAAAACGAAGCTCATCTCATAAGGTTTTTTTTCCATTACGTTAGTTGACTTCAACATGTACTCCGTTTGTGGCTTGGAGCACATAAGGCAATATTTAATTGCCTTCCATGTATTGGCAAACATCACTTCAGTTGCTGTCGATATAGCAGCCATTATCCTATCCTTCAGTGTTTCAATGTTAGCAACAGGTATTTTGTATATACTACCGCAAGAAAAAAATCTTGGGGTAATATTCGGGGATCAGGGTGGCCATACTGTCGAACCATCCCTCCCAATCCATCAGCCGGGGAAGGTTTCATAGAGGAATCCACGAACTCACAATACCCAGTGCAGTGGCGCACCGTGTTGTTGAAATAATCCATGGCTGACATTGTTGCAACAGTAGTGCGACAAAGAGCTCAAGCATATCAAGGTACACGTTTTTCTTGACTGTCGGCTCCATAAATTGCTGTTCTTTTTTGTGAAACCAACGCATGCAGCGAGATTTCTCCTGTAACGACGCCATTTTTGGTTTATTGGTGATTGCAGCAACACCCTGGCCTAGTGGCGATTGTAGCGCCAACCGAACCTAGTAGGAAAAAACTTTATGAGTTGGCGTACGTTTTGCCAAAAAATGTATGTTTGTTTCTGGCATAGTTTTTGTTTAATAAATTGTTGTAATTGTAGGGAAGTAGAAATAGCCAAAACCCTTTAAAACTGATAACAACACGCAGTCTACCACAGGCACGCCAGAGGATCACATACACACTGAATCTAATGACCAATGTTTGACTCCAATATGTAACTTTCGTATCAGTTTTCAGGCAGTGCTAAATAGTCAACTGGACAAGATGACAATACTGGACACTTTTGCCCGAGGGGAAGAAAAGAACCCCTCCCCCCTCCCAGCCGCTCAAGGACGTTACGAGAGGGTCCAGCATTGTATGGGAAGAGGTAGTAGTCTCTTGATGTTCCGGGCAGCTCAGTGGAGAGACCGCATCGGGGATCTCTCTCCTAATCTTTCATAAGTTTCGCAAGCGCGTGTCCTGAAGCGACTTGTAACTGAACAGTCTCTCGCTTCTTGTAATGGCTGCAATTACCATAAGCCAGGTACAGTGTATCAAAGAGGACGAGGGTATCTCATCAGTACGTAAGTAGTATATTAATAACCATACCGTACATTATCACTAGGCCATCCGCTCAACCTATCCTAAAGTATTTAGAGAACATTCCCGTAAAACTTGGATTTTACATAATCAGGTAAAATCAGGTACTTTATGACCACCCTCTATTTTTCGTATAATTCTGCATTCGCAGGGGTATCTCATCTTGCTCATACAAATACTAGGATTATTGAATAAACTAATCTTCATATTTCGTGTATTTATTTTCACGTTAGTCCGACTGGAAGTTAGTCCGATTGGATGGATTCATCCAAGAGTGCATTTCTAATAATGTTAATTGTGCTTTGCTGCATTATCAGCCTGGAGTAAGACGTGTATCGAATCTTCTTTCTCAAAAAGCTTGTCTAATTAAGGAACGGATCTATATATTGATTGTCGTATAAAAGTTTTCTGCGCTTTACGGGTTTATTACAAAATTTTTGATAATGCAGTGTGGTCGATGATAGAAGAGAAAAAAAAATGCGGTATGTTGAAATCATTCTAAGAATCCAATATGAATCCAAACTGTTTGTTGAATCCGCACGTTTTTAATAAGGCTTTGCTCCAAGATAAGAATGCATGCCACGCATAAATGGAGAAGAGAGCTAGCTATCCATTGTACTTCTTAAAAGTGAAAAGCCACCAGCGAAAAGCAAGCATTTACAGAAGTGAAATGAAACTGCATGCAGAAAAGCTTTTATCTTCTTCAAGGTTTTACAAATTTAGATATTTGACTTTGCAATCAAGAGTCTTTAATATGACGTCATGAAGGTAGGAGAAATTAGCTTTCTGCATGGTAGCGTTCACAAGGTTATGATGAAACTCTCCGATTTCTCCAGGTTTTTCAGACCAATATTGGCATTTTTCCCTTATTTATTTTTTTTTTTGGGGAAGTACAGGACTGTAAACAATTTTTTTTTCATATTACACTCAAATCACAATATATCGCAATATCGCACTGTTTTGCTAAATCAAAAATTGCACTGCCCTAACTGGTATTGGTAAAGAGTACGAAGGCCGTAATCTGAGTAAAACTATAGAAACGCACATAACATGTAATAATATCCCATATTACTTAGGCCTAATAAGCTGGAGTTTTCCCTTTATCAGAAACGAAACAAAAAGGACATGAAATTTTAAGTAAAATAAAGAGAAGATTTTATAAGTAAAAAAAAATGAAATTCGAATTAGCTGTTCTTTATAGATGAAAAAGACTTTCCAGAAAATGTTAAAATTCCTTAACTTCCAGTATATGTTTATCAAATTTTCTGATTTTTCCCTGAATTTTCCAGACTTGATAAATTCCCTGAATTTTCCCGGCTTTCCAGGTTTTCCAGGTAGAACGCCACCCTGTTCTACTGTGTAGCAAACAGACGCCCATCAGATTTAAAGAACCGATATCTACACATCCAGGAAGTGTCTAATTGAATGCATATTTCAAAGCAGCTTCGTGTTGCTATTTGTCAAAAATGGATTACGTACTTAAAATTCTAATCGTCTGTCACTGTGGCTGTTACACGCGTCTATGCAAGCCTGGTAAATAAAGTCGCAGAAGGAGTGGCGAAGCCATAATAAACTGACTATGGGGGCAAGGTCGAGCACCATTTCTACTTGGGTGAGCAGTTGTACTGGTAGTTACATCGAGCAGCCCAGAAGCAATACGATTATCATAGCGCCCTCCCACCCTATCCAGCATTACTCCCAACTGCCACTGTAAAGTTTACATTAGTAAACGGTGCCCCTTGCATTTATATAACAGTACAAGGCTCACAAGTGGTGCACTTGGCCACTATTCAGTAGGCAAGAAGCCAACTCTCAGGCGCGACTTGTGATTGGTTCCGTGTGCTCCTGGATGTGGTCCCGTACAACCCAGATGAGTTCCGGTATAAAAGGGGAGGCACGATTTCACACCAGACAGTAACCGACACCGCGTTCATGGTGAAATACGAGTCCGGGCAAACAGATGATACCGAACACCATTAACCCTAGACGACGGCAGATCCTGGATGACGGCAGATCCTAGACGACGGCAAATCCTAGATGACGGCAGAACCTGGATAACGACAGGTCTTAGACGACGGCAAATCCTAGATGACGGCAGATCCTGGATAACGGCAGATCCTAGACGACAGCAAATCCTAGATGACGGAAGATCCTGGATAACGGCAGATCCTAGACGACGGCAAATCCTAGATGACCGCTGATGAAAGAATGTGTGGTGAAGTTGGGCCCTAGCTACTCATGATTCACCGTTTGCCACTGCTATGTCGAACTTTCACATTTAGAAGTTCCCTAGTTTCGTCGCCACCATCCACTCTCCTGAAGAAGTATATGCGAAACGCATTGATGTACGAAAACCTTTTTCAGTGGTGAAGCCAAGGAATTACAGTTCAGCAGCAAAAACACAAATTTGCGATCATCAAATGGAAATAATAAATCGTCCAATCAGCTAGATTGATAAACAATAGTTCAGTCACCAGTAGCTTACGACTGCACAATGCTACGAATTAAATACCAGCTTCAACTATCCAAGATACTACTGTACGTTACCGCGGCTGCCTGAGTACTACACCTTGCAATCGCACAGCAAATGAAGCCACGTGTGTATTGTATTCTCTGGTACCCACCCGCAGAGTGAGGAATTGACGTGCAAAATTCGTTGCAACGGTATCCCGGGCAAACGTCGAATTGATCAAAAGTAAACACGTGTGTTCACGACCTTTAACCTACACCAATCAGCGTATACGTGATCAACCGTCACCTGGAGCCACACATTAATTCCATTACAAGCCCAACTGCCGTTCCATCCGGAAAGACCTCGGGTAGACCGTTGCGAAAGTAGCAACACCAGTAACCAAGCATGGGTGTTCCCTCTACAACAGTGGCGCACCCAGAGGGGGGCAAAAGGGGGTACTTGGCCTCCCCCCACCCCAATACCCGCGATGAACAGTAAAATTGAGCAATTGCAAGCACTTCGATTTTCTTTTCTACTGGCATCAGAATGCTCCTTTTTTTTTCGTGTCGAGACGGATAACGTTGGTTTATATTACAATGTTCTCAACAACTCAAATTCGTTCTTCGAGCCAGTGTTTCCTTTCCTCCACCCCCATCCCCTCTTCCCAAAGTGTGAAAAACTATTTGCAGTGAAGCTGAAAAAAGTACGGAATCTCCTGCCGTTAAGAAAATTTCTCAAATTAAAGCTTCTTAAAAGCGTGATAAATCAGAGACTTTAAAAAAAAATCGGACCCATTTTTTTTGGCCCCCCCCCCCCAAACAAAATTCGTGGATGCGCTCCTGCTCTAGAACGCAACTAAATTAATAGGATGGAGAGTCAAACGGTTGTGGCTTGACAAACTTTGATAAAAGCTAAAGCGTCATTAAAGTACAAAGATTCATATGCAAAGTTAAGGCAATGTAGGTCACCGAACTTTACAAGTGTGACTTGGAGAAGTGCTTATTGTGTTATTCCTTCACTCATTACTCACTGTCACACCGCCTTTCGTTTCACTAATTGGGTACTAAAGTTTAATACGTGATTTTGCCATATTTTGAGTTGCAACTGCTTTATTAATATAAACCATCCTGGACTTGATTTTTTTACTTTTAAATATTCCCTTTGCACGCAAAACTGTGTTGTCCTTTCCTTGTGTTATTAAAAAAAAAATTAAAACAAAACCAAAAATTGATAAAGAGGCGACTAAGTTAAGAATGGTTCGGCCTCTCAAAGGAGTTATACGAGATTAAAATATTCGAAAAAATGGCCACTCAAGCTATTGTTGACGTGGCACTTTATTACACATGTGCAGGCTCGTTGAGTTGAGGCTAATACACAATTAAAAAAAAAATACAAGTGATGCAAGTGATATCATATCAAAAAACCAAAACTGGTAAACGTGACCGCCTAGTTCCGAATGGTTCGGCCCTTCAAAGGAGTGATATCAACACGCCAAAACATTCGCCAAGTTAATCGCACCGAATGGCATTTGGGACGTTAAATGAAAACTTGAACATTGCTACCGAAAGTAGCAGTGTTCCGGTTTTCATTTAACCTTCGAACTATTAAGCGGTGCGATTAACTTGGGTTGGCGAATGTTTTGGTGTGCTGATATCACTCCTTCGAAGGGCCGAACCATTCGCAACATGGCGGACCCTTTTACCAGTCTTGGTTTTTGAACCTTTAAAATTTCTCTGGGGGAATGGGAGACATGGAAAAAATGTTGGGGGGGGGGGAAGGCAGCCCACCCTAGCCCTCCTGTAACGTCGCCAATGTACGGCTGGCATCCTTTGTGTTGATGGAATGTACGTCACGTGTTAGTTTCAACCCCCCTCCCCCCCCCAATTCCCATGGCCCCACTCAAGGACTGTTCCGATTCAGTCTCTTCTTTTTCTTTACGGACAACAGATCGATGGGGAACTCAGTCACAATCACGAGACTTACGCATTTTTTTTCTCCCTATTCTGTACGGTTTTTGCTTCGATAGTAGTTGGACTCTTTCGTTCCTCTCGATTTAATCTCGACGTTGTCCATTTTCCGTGCACGGAAGCCCCTGCGGGAGTTCAGCGTCAAACGAGAGGGAGGGCGGCAGTTCGCTTACTCTGAACTTCGCCGGAAGCGAACGCGGGCTGTATCATCCGGGAACTTGGGATTGTTTGCAATAAGTGTCCTCACAGGACAAAAAAAAACAAAAAATATATATATATATAAAAGAAAGGTGCCCCTATTGCAACGGAAGGAAACTCGTGTTCTCTCTAAGCTACGGAAACCCGCAAGCAGTTGGCAGAAATTGTCGCAAATGATGGGGCACGATATGGAGGGCTTTTTTTTTTTGGGGGGGGGGGGTTAGTACCTCGCCTGGCGGTCAAGATTTGTCTGATAGTTACGAGGGGAAGTCTTTTGCCGATACGGCTTGAATGTCAAGTGGGCTTTTACATTTTACGATTTTGTCGTAGACGACAACGACGTAGAAGAGAATTTAAAGGTACACTCCGCCTGCTGCCTTATAACAGCCACACGCAGATCTACATCCGCGCATGTTACTATTGCACCGTTTCGCGAGACTCCGCGTAGTAATACAAGGCCAACTAAGACAGCAGCTGCGTTCCTCTCCGCTACTGTCTCAGTTGGCCTTGACCGTAGTAGACGAAACAGCATGAACACAAAAGTTGTGTCGTCGCAAACCGGAAAGGTCTTCGCATTTTAACTTTATAATTTTTTAGGCTAGTATCTTATAATTTTTCTTCGGCAATCTATTGGCATAAATATTTTAAATTTTTATCGCATTTGTCTTTTAGATTTTTGATCTCATGGTAATTATTAGCAAACGATTAAAAATTAGTACATGCACACGCACAAATGAAACGTCATGGTTATTGTACGTGCGCAAAGGATCATATAATCGCTGGATGCTATTAAATTAGTTCCCACTATTCAACCGAAAATCTCGTAAACGCCACATTTTAAAACGGATTTTTGGCAAGGGATTAATTAACGGTACGTAAATAGACCTTTGGGGCCGTACTTGATGTGGAGGATCGAGAAAAATGACGTTGGGAGGAATGTACCTTTAAGAGTAAATATGGATGTGAGTATTTGCGTATCCCAATTTTTCATCCGTTTGGCCTTCCATAAAAACAAAATGATCGATTGCAAACATTTTACGCAAAACGAATAGTTATACCAACCCTGGCGAGCTGTATCGGATTTATCACCCCATTTGCGATATCCCAAACATGGCCAGTCCGCGAGAACTGCGTCAGGATGACGTAGTTCGATCGGATTGGCCATGTGATGCATATCGCCCATCGGCTCATAAATCCGATACAGTACGCCCCGCGTGGTATAATTGATTCGTCGCACGGTCTCTAACTTTCTAAATGAAAAACAAAATTGTTGGGGTAAATGGAAAGTTCACCTTCATAGCTATGTTGTTTATGCAAACTTTGTGTCGTCACGTTTGCATAATTTTGTAGTGACGCAGTCAGGTTTGCGGACGAGACCATTTTGGGTGTGGGTATTTGTGTTTTGAAGATGGGATTTTCTTTTTTAGAAAAGGTGTAGGAGGAACCCCCTTTTTTTAATTCAATGGGATGATGTCCGTTATCTTGTTACATATCACGGAAACTTCATCATGTAAAAGTTACGTCGTTTGCCTCAGTCACTCCATGTGACATCACCACACTTACTGTACATGGCATCCATACTTTAGTGTGGCGGTATGAATATCAGGCACGCGTGGTGATTTGGCATATATTAGCTGATCGTTTTTAGCATTGTGAAATCTGTATGTGGGCGCGTTTATGCAACGACTCGCCTTTGCATTCTCGCAGCTAGAACTCAATCGCGATGGCAAAGGTGACATTGCCATGGTAACAACGCTAAATGGATTAGCTAAATCCGACATCGTTTGAGTAAATACTTGCAGTCTTATAATCCGTGCCAATAATATAAAGAATTCCTCATGATGAAACAATTTTCCCAAACACTTCTGAACTCACGTTATTTGCTGTTTTCGTTGCGAGGCGGCAGACGTAAAACCGCCGCCATGTTGGAATTTGAGGTGATTTCTAGCTTATAGCTGCGAGAATGCAAAAGCGAGTGGTTGCGTAAACGTGCCCTGAGAGAACGTAAAACTCTTAATAAAGCTTTCTTCTCATAAAACACCACATGGTTCCAAGATCACTCCCACACGGCCTCAAATCAAAGTCGACGGTGTTAATTTCACAAGTTTTGCCCCAATTTAACGCCGTCGCTTTGTTACATGGTATGATAAAAGGGGCAAATTGGATGATTTACAATTGTCAATTACCATAATGGGTCTTTTTTTACCTCTGTACAGAAAGAACAATCAAAATCCGTGCATACAGCACTATTATGCAAAAAAGCGAGAACAAATTTAAGATTTACCAATCTTACAACCATTTCTTGCTTCTAGGTCCCGTTGTTAGCAAAGTGTGTTAACCTACTGCTGTTTAAATAATTCGTTTTTTTCCGGATGTTCGATTTTTTTCTTTTTTGTTTGCTCCAATGTTTGATCTTTGCACGGAATTGAAAAATATACGCGCACAAGGTAAATCAGTTGATACACTTTGCAAACAGCCGTTCAGCCTCTAGTAGCAAGAAATTGTATTAAACTGGTAAATGTCAAATTCTTTCTTTGTACAAAATGCTTTGTAAAAAATCCAATCAATATAGTGATAAAAAGGTACGAATCACAGTGCCCCCCTCCCCTCCACTGTGGACACCGCTGAGGGGTGCCCACAGAGGGTTTACTGTGAGGAGCAACTGCTGAACTCCAATCCAGGGAACATTTTTTTTAGGTCGTATCATGATGAAGTGACCTAAAATATTCCCTTTGAATAAAATAAAATAGAATGAAATGAAATGATGAAACTTGTATCATATTATTTCATCTTATTTTTTACGACTTATACTCACAGTCCGATCACGCAAAACCAAAAGTCAAGGATTTTCAAAGGTTTTTCCCTCGAAACTTGCGAATTTTCGACAACCTTTACTGGTTGTTTCGTCAGGCAGTTAATCCATCAGCACCCACACTCACAATCCTTTCCTTGCGGTTTTGCGTGATCGGACTGTGAGTATAAGCAATGAACTTGAACGAAAGTAGAAATGCTGAGTCGACCGATTTTTCGGTATTAAAAAAAATCATTTTATTTTATTTTGTATTCGTATTGTAATTTAATATTACAATACGAATACAAAATGAAGTAAAATGATCAATGATCAATGGGCTGGCGGCATTGATTTGTCAAACCCAAAGGGTTAGTGATACTCTTAACAAAGCGATACAAAATACTGCAATCAACAAAGAAAACTACGTTAAATTAAAAACTATAAGTGCACATTTATTAGTGAACTATACATGACATCTGACATGTCTTTATTTTTCTTCTTATTTAGACAATTTTTCTAGTTCCAAAATTTCTTTTGGAATTTTTGTAAACCTCTCAGGTAAATACCAGTCTTGTGTTTTCATAACATACTTTTTATTTCATTAAAATGCAGAGTATAAGGTTGTTTTTTTCATTCGGTATAACTGTTACTGAATTAATTTCTTTCTTTAAGTTTTCATGTTGTATAAGTTTTTCTTAAGATGATATTTTCGGGCAGTGTTTAATATTGAGAATTTCTACTTCATGCAGTATTTTGTTAGAAGATTGCCGAGATTTAGTTTGAAATAATATTTTGACTATATTACTCTGGATTTTTTTTAAAGCTGGTTTAATCATAACATAATCTATAATCATCTCAGTCTTGTTTTTAACTGTTTTACCTTTATACTGTGAACAAGGCAGAATTATGACCGAAAATTACGTAATTATTGCATGGCTATGGCATCGTGAGTTTACTTTGCTTGTTCTGAAGGCAGCTTTGAACCCGGCATCTTTCCAACACTCACAACTTAAATCTACTACAGTGCTTATGTTGATTGCTAATTTCCCTCCTTTGTAATACTTCTAATTGTAGGGAAAAATCGTTGGGAAAAAAAGTCAACTCAATTAAGAATGCTGGCAACAAAAGTAAAATATAAAATCGTTGTTTTGTCCGAATAGGGTAAGCTTTCAAACGATTCTTTAATAGTAGATGTGCCAAGCAGTCATTAGATTTATATCTAAAAAAAAAAATACCCACACGTAGCTAACACTTACACTTGACAACTGTGCAGTGTGGGAAATGAGGATTAGAGTCGAGTCGGGTGACACAAAAAGCAATTTCTGTCCCAGTTGGCATTGTCTTGAAGAATCTGTCTCCTTCTTCGCTTCAAACTCGTTTCAACGCTGTTGAGCGCGGAATTGTCTCGTGCCTGGGTTATCCTTAGCATGATTAATATTGTCCCCACCCATTTATGAGGTTAAAACCTATACAGCGTATTCTTAACGTAGGCTATCCCTGACATAGTAAGGATGATTTTTTCAACAATTGGCCGCGTTGGGTGGTGATCTAGGAGTGATGGAACGTGCGGTAGTATTATCACAGACCTTCTATGTCTCTCTCTACAGACAATGCTACAATTAAGGGGGG
>JAHWFP010105116.1:0-17827 GCA_023313725.1 Lithobius niger | reverse complement strand
GTAGCTTGATAACCCACACTTTTTGCTATCACATACTTCCGGTCACGGTTAACGGGATTTAACCTACTAAAGTTTGCCATGGCGTTGAGTTAGCGTGACGTCACAGCCGTGGTATAAAAAAACAAAAACGAACTCGTTTGATGCTTAAGGTAAGATTTAACTGATCCGAAGTTGAAAACAGCAAAAGAACACAAATAAACTTTCCTGTAAGGTTTCAGATACTGCAGTGTTGCTGTATTGTTTAGTTCACGTGAAACCTTAGTGCTGTATCCAACCATTATACACGTAAATATAATTAAAGCCAGAGCCAAAATTTCAGAATTTTTCGTGCCCAACCAAAGGAAACAATGTAGGGCGGCGCACTCGACTACTTTCTGGTTACATTTTTCAGTGTTCTTCAGTCACGTCGATGTTTACTTTAAAGACACTCGTTTCCTTGCACTATGACTGCGTTTGAAGACGTAAATAAAACTCCTGTTCGACATGGTTTAATTGACGCCAACATGACGTAACTAAGATCCTTCCTATACGGCCCACGCGAGCCAGTGTGAAGTGAGAAGTGTGCGCAAAAAATGTAATTAAAGACACCATAATTTGGAAGAGGATGGACATAGCCTACACATGACATAAAGAACCGAACTGTACAAATGTTGCCAACGGTGCATCCATCACCACCAATACTACAGCTAGTCTTTATAAAGAAACAAGATGAAGTGAACCCAATGCTATACTTGCTGCTGACAATCGAGGTGCCACAGTAACGTCATGATGAGCACTTTAATGCGCTGTTACATGAAGCGCAAGGCGCACCACGAAGCCAAAACTTCGCGGTGCATCTTGCTGTTATGTTTGCAACATGGCACTATGTCAATATCCGCCAAAACAGCTGAAAGCCAAGTGCTTGGTTGCTGCCACACAGTGTGTGTCCACCTGTTGTGTTCAACCCAGATAGATCCGCTTTGTGCGAACGGCACATTACTGATTATGTAATTCCCAGCAGGAGCTCATTGTCCCAGTGCGTATAAAAGTGTGCTGGAGCTAGATATCCTGACTTGGTGTTTGGGGTTCGTCCTGGCAAGCTGAACTGTGGAGCTACTAGGGCTGGCACGACACGATTGTGCCCAGTGCCTAATATGACAATGCTCGCTGCAAAGTCCCCTAGACGTGCGGTAAAAATGTACTGAGAATTCTTGTCAGGCGTTACACACTTATGTTGCTTTACGTCATAGCTACTGCAACCATCTATAGTCCGCTCCACTTTATGTTTGCAGAAAACCGGCTGTATAACGCCGCGTTTACTTTTTAGACTCTTCACGGTAACTGTTCGAGTCTACAAGTGAGTAATTTACGTATTTTTGCACTCGTAAGGGAAGAAAACGTGGCGTCATACAGTCAGTTTCCTTCAAACATAATGTGGAATAAACTATAGACGCCGGTCGGAGATTTGAGTGCACGAACGTAATAAAACGTGGGATAGAAAATAACATTTACAATTGTAGTAACCATATTTCTCATTGAATTCATAACAATGGCGGATAAAGAATATTCTTCGATATGATACGACTCGATTGGCCCACACTTCCGTCACACATCCTGTTGAATAACTCAGTTGAAAGTTCGAGCGTAGATACGATCAAATTTTCCAACTGAGTTATTCGACAGGATGTGCGACGGAAGTGTGGCCCAATCGAGCATCACGAAAAGTTGATGCATTCTGCGTTTGGAGGATAGGTAGATTCCTTTTATAACTCGAAACAAAAATTTCGTTTTTGTCGTTTGGCAGCAATTAGACGAGAAATTCGTTTGTTTGTTTGTTTGTTTGTTTGTTTGTTTGTTACCCTAATTTATTTTTCGAATAAATTGTATCTGGAAAAGTTCCAGCCTATATCCTCTTTTTTTGCTTCCTTCTTTGAATAGCTTGTTGTTTCGCGGAAGAGTAAAGAGCTGCGGAATCTCTAAAATATATCATCCTCTTTTTGTCGGGGTTCATTCAAAATGCATTAGAAGCCTAGTTCAGCACGCATTTGCTCACAAGTACGCTGCAAACCCTTCTCACAAACAACAAGAAAAAGAAAATACACTTTCCGGCAAAATATTCAAGTGAACCTGTCGTTGGTTTTTTCTTTTCTTTTTTTTTTTTCTTTTCTTAATCCTTTCACTAAAGGGAAAGTAAACCATAAATATTTATGCATTGTTTTTCTTGACCCAGCATAACCTCCTTCCTAAAGGACCACTGTTTAACGGGATAAAAAGTGAGGTTCCAGGCGCAACGCGAGCTTTATGAGGGTCTCCGGGGACCCCGAGCAAAGCGAGCAAGCACAGCCCAGTGGTCAGCATCCCCGCCTCCAAACCAAGCGGATGCCGGCTTAAAAAAAAAAAAAAAGGAGTCCTATGTCTCAGGAGGTTAAGGTGAAGCTTACCGGAACTTTTTTTTTTTTTTTTTGCAGTTTACGAATTTTGGGAAGGTGTAGTATAAAATAAGTGAACAGAAAAATTTGCACAGCAGAATAAAGGAAGTAGAAAATTTCACCAAGTACAATACGAATGTTTTTATTTTTCGTTCCTGTTGTTTATCCTACGGTAGTTACCAAGAGACCGTAAAAACTCAATTTTATCAAGAAAATAATTGACACATTTTACTAGTAGCTAATGAATATTTACGGCAAGCCGTTTGATTAAAAGAAAATATATATATATTTATTTTTGCAGGGCCGACTTAAGAAATCTGGGTCCCTATGCGGAGTCAGTAACTGGGACCCCCCAGGGTCATAAGTGTAGCATTTTTAAGGCATTTTTTTTTCCGATTGGTTTCGGTTTCGAGTCGTAAAACGCTTCAACCAATCGGCCCACATCATTCCCGAAGTTTCAAAGCAAAGATTTTTTATAGCACAGATTCTCACCCCGTTTTTCTCTTTTTTGTTTTTTAACGGACAAAATGTGAAATCAAAATTTTATTACGCCGTGACTTTTGTCACTGTCTTACACGGTACCGGTGTTGAAAACAATATAGTGACAGCCTGGCGCTGGCAGTGGCCCAGGCACATTGTATCGTCAATCAATAACCTGCATTCTCGCTATATTATTAGTGGTGCTCCCGCTCCCGCGCCGGGGCCCTACGTGACCGCGTTCCTCGCGTGTGCCTTGAGCCGGATCTGTATTCTTTGACATCGACAAATCATTTTTTGATACGGAAAATTCATTTCTCGATATGGAAAATTCATTTCTCGATATGGAAAAAATTCATTTCTCGATATGGAAAATTCATTTCTCGATATGGAAATTTCATTTCTCGATATGAAAAATTCATTTCTCGATATCGGTAATTCATTTACGGTATCCACATAGGGATTTTCGATATCGATAAATGAATTTTGAATGTCGGGAATTAATTATCGATATCGAAGGCGGAAAATGAATTTCTGATATCGAAAAATCAACTTCCGACATCGTAAACTAGTAGTAATTTTTCGATATCGGAAAGAGCTACAATTTTTTTGTATCAGAAATTTATTTTTCGATATCGGAAAGTCAAATTCCAATTTCGAACAATCACTGTAACTCTGTTCTTAAAATGTATAGTATTGATATTGGTTGGTAACTTTAAACTTATCCTAACCCCCAAACGGCTCGTCCCACGGTTAAACTACAACTAGCTGCAGAATTTCGGCTTTGTGCACAGCATGGAAGAATTTATTTTCGTGAAATTATCTCGTCACCAGTCACTACTGAATAATTAGGCGAATATCGACGTTAGTTACACCTTTTTTTCAACAAGAAAACGTTAAACTGTGTCACTAATACTGACTTGCATATAGTCAGTGTGCCAAATCTCCCGAACACTGAAGTTTCACCCTTTTCTGTCGCATTGTTATTTTTCATTAGCTGCCTGAAAACGGCCAAACTGCTTTAGCTATGAAAGACCCAAGTTGTTAGTGGTTGTCGTGTCAATGTATAGTTTATCTGGATAGAATCGACATTAATGTAATCGCTGAAACTTGGCGGTGGCACACTAGCGCGCGCCTTGATAAACACCTTTAAGTGTCCAGCTTTATGAAATCTCAGTTTTGACGTGGACATACCTGTAAAGGGGGAAAACAATCCTACACCATCTTTAAATAGCATTCCCATCCGTAATTCATACATTTTTTTTTACTATTGTCCAGTTTGCTGTAGAGCAGCGACAATTAGGCTATTCAGCAAGCATATGGGGATAACTACAAGGGGCACTGGATTAAAATGGAGGTAAAAAACAACTGCACTTCCAGTCAAACCTGTGCTGTGAAAGCGTATTTCTTAGGCCTATACAAAACGTTTTTTTGCTAATCCATTATGCTGCGAGGTTGTAAATCAGAAAAGAAAAGCCTCCACCCGTTAAAAATTTCAGCAACTACCAACAAATCGGAAAAAAAAATTGCGCGTTTTAGGCTTAAGAAATCCACTCTAACGCATTGGCTTTAGTAAGACGCCCTTCTTTTTATACCCTAATGCCCCTGCAGCTATAGCCCAGTTACTTGCTCCAGCATAGAGTTATATATAATAATATGACGTTATTGTCACTGCCCTATAGAACGGCTGAAGAGATAAAGCTTCGACCTCAATGGTTTTTTTATATATATTTTTTTATTTGGGGTGAATTAATAACCTTTCCGCATAAAATGGCTCGCAAAATTGGATTCCTCTTTTGTCGATGGCTTTGGCATTTTCGAGCAAACAAATCTTTAAACGGCGCTCTTTTTTATGATCTCTCCGAGTCTTTCGTCGGTTGAAGCGCCGCACAAATTCGTAATTGGCTTCAATTCCCTTCGCCCATAATAAATTTAGTGAGCCAATGGAAGAGTCAGGCGGCCGTTAGCTGCGGAGCTGGGAATAAGGGACCGAAGTTGAGGTCCCATTGGCGGCCAAACAGGAGCGGTACATTGCCTGGATCTATCAACGGCCCTCTATTAGCCAAACTATCCTTTTAGAGAGAAATTTACCAAAGCGATGCTCAAGTTTAAGTTTAAAAGTTAATTCCGAATGACTCGGAAATTGTGATCGATTAATCTTTGGTGAATTCTTTCCACCATCGTATGCAATTGCTACCGATACAAAACAGAATTGGGTTAATGATTACACGCAGCGAACCAACCTAAAATTCGGGAAGGTGGGGGCAAGGGGGAGAGGGGGCTATAAGTTTTAAATGACTTTGGGTTTAAAACGAAGAGTCATTTTAAATCCAATATTTCAAAAAATGCGAAAGACGTATAAAATGAAAACGCGTTAGTTCAGGCTTTAAATGCATCAGGAAGATGCACAATTTAATGAAGAATCTAATATATGTTTACAGCTACGTACTACGTTTCTTTTGCCCATTTATGGATAGGAAGCGCTAAATAATCAGTCCAATGCAGAGAGCTCGTTTAAGTTTGCTCATACCCGATATCGAGCTGCCGATACGAACAACCCGATTCCATCTATACAGCAGATCTCAACAATGCTTGTAATATTCAAGACGAAGACATTGTGTTTGATTACCATCTTTTGTTTTTAACAATGAAATACTGTTATGTTTGACATTTTGTAAGCTTTCACTTGGCTTAGCCAAATCCTAAACAAGCCGAACGTTCATTCCTTTTTCACCCTTTTAACCGTCTCGAACCTGCAATTCAGACGAGCCGATACATCAACCATGATCTGAACCACATTTTGGATAACATTATTTCCGATAATTTCAACATAGGGTTTATATTATTCTTTTATTATTCAGTAAGCCTACGTTTCGTTGGAGTGGCGTGACCCGGATCCGAACCAGCTACCCATTTCATCTCCAGCTCACTTGCATAGGACCTTAACCACAATGGCCACATCCTCCACTGACATAAAGATAGCTCACTGAACCCGTTATTAAGGTCACAACCGTGACCAGGACTCCATTCGACCGAATGTTCTCGGCCATAGGCTATGGAGAGAGAATACAAATCATTCACTCACTGATGGCTTAGTTCCCATTTTCCTTAATATTATTTACAGCGATTTATGTGTATTTATAGTAGTATAATTTCATAACACATAGAGTGACAAAATTCAACAAGACTGTACAGAAGATGTTGATACACAACGACGAACGAACGTGATTGATTCTCCTCCCCATTTTACATACGTTTTTTTTTTTTGTGTACCACAAATGAAATTCCATACAAAGCCAAAGCTAACGTAAGCCCCACATCGCTAACATCGTTCACTAATTCGAACTTAAATTGTTTGCCGGCACTCTTTCCTCTTTCTCCCACTACCCTCCCTAACTTTCCTCGTCGTAATCATGCTCTCCCACAATCGTACAAGCACGTACGTATGTAATGGGCACCCAATCGCGTTGCCCAGTTCTTTCTATCCCCTTAACTTTCTTTTCTACCGTCACGGTAAAGAGCAGTCACTGCCCGCTGCTTGGACGCAGAAGTCCAGTAGATTAAGCACTGGAGTGAAAACGGCGTCCTGGTGGGGTTGACTTGGCCTAGCCAATCCAGCAAAGATCCTCCGTGAAAAAAAAGGGATGAGGGGGGGGGGGTGGAAATAACAGACTTCAAAATGAAAGCAGTTGCTATACCACTTTCACTCAACCATCTCATTGCCGTCCCGAGGAAATCGAGGTCATTGTGACGTTTAAAGTGTATAAGGATGGAAGGCGATAGGCAGTTACATTCATTTACAAGCAATTTTCGGTAAGCGGTGGACCTTACCACTTAGTTCCGCTACTAAGATGGTGCGCTCTCTTTAAAAGATAGTACATTTAGAAGAAAAGTTGAATATTCGTTATATCGAGGTGCTTAAAGAATTAAAGAAGCTAACCGTGCATGTGGGTTTCCTACATGGGGATCTGATCAATGACATTTTTTCGTGGAGTCTCCTTTTTCTGATCGACTGTAATTTTAGGCATGGTTAGCTTCTGGAACCACGAAACGGGAACTTAGTAACGGGATCTCATCGCACAAATCCAATCCAAAACACAGACAAAACTAACTTCCCTGTTCAACACCGGATAAAGACAGGACGCACACCCCGGAACCTAAAAAAACACTCGTCATTTTTCGAAGAAAATAATTTTCTTACACATCTTAAGTTGGGGACCATCTGCATGTTAACACAACGACCCGCAGTCCACAATCACTTGATGCCTCATAATAAACAGTTTTGGAATAATTCTTCACAAATTTGCAATTAAAAAATTTCCCCGCCAGGGCTAAACAACGTAAATAGCAGACCCCTGCTCTCAAGAAATCACTTCTTCCCGGCTTCGTTAGGGAGATGTCCAGCCTGTTTTACCATTTGCTCTGGTTGCCTTGCTCCTGCTCTTCGACGTGGGAAACCATTTTATTGTATGCGCGGCGTATCTTGAGTCCTGGAAGTATTTTACGAGCGACTAGGTCTTTCTGCAGGGGGCGGCTTTAATCGACGGCCGTCATTGTTTTTGTAACCATCTTGGATATCAACAAGGCACGCTGCTACCAAAAACGTACAATCGATTATCTGTGTTCGTTCTGGGGCGAACTTAAGATAGGCCGCGGACACTTTAAGTGTATTTTGTTTGTCTTTTTTTTTTTTTTTTTAGCTTATGCTAATCTAAGGATGCATTTACGCAACGACTAGCCATTGCATTCTCGCAGCTAGAAGCTAGAAATTATCTGAAATTCCAACATGGCGGCGATTTTAGCTTTGCCAGCTCGCAACGAAACGAGTCAATAATTGAGTTTAGAAGCGATTGGGAAAATTGTGTCGTGAGGAGGAATTCTATATCTTCCTGTCACGAATTATAACACCTTAAGGACTTGCTCAAAAGATGTCGGATTTACCTAATCCAAGAAGTGTTGTTGCGAGACCGTTGCCATCGCGATTAAATTTCAGCTGCGAGAATACAAAGGCGAGTCGTTGCGTAAACGCGCCCTATTTTTTTTTGCTTAAAAGCGGGATCAAAAATACCAAAACGTCGAATCCCATTATATGTATGTATACATGTGCACTTACTGGCTTTTCACACGTTGATCGTTGATTGTTGTTATCAAGGTATGACAGAAACATAAAATACATGACCTCTATATTCACAAAAACGTGTCATGCATTATCTTCATGTTAGCTGTGAGCCTGTCAAAAATGACGGAAGTTTGTAGCACGTCAGTCAGCAATGATGTTGCAAAAGCGGATCGCTGGCGCAAATGGACGTACAGTTTGGGCGCGTTTTGATCACAGGCCGACAGACGGATTATAGACGGATGACATGACTGATGACGTGACGGCTATTAGCCCACAGAAGTTACGGTATTTACGACCTAAATCTTGCATTGTCTTCAAATCGTTGATTTTAGAGTCACTCCCGGGGGTTTTAAAAATCTAACATGGACGCACGATCCAATAAACGAAAACAAAGAATAACACTGCAACCGAAGCTAAGCTCCTGCGGTGCGCCAGATGCGCTGTTTGTCCTTGCTTCTGATTTGTAATTAGAAGGCGTTCCGTCTTTCTTTTCTTCAAAAGCAGAAATGAGGAATGAGCAACACAATTTTAGAAGACTTTTCTATTCCAAATTTTCGCCCTCTCACTCTGAATTATTATTATTATTATTTTTCTTTCCTTTGTAGTTGCAGTAACGAACTACCGGCGGAACCTTTTCTCAGAGATGCTAATATGTCAGTAAAATCGTAGAGTTTGTTCCGTTTTTTCATTCTCTTTCCTCCGCGCGTCTGCTGTGCTTAATCATTACTTTTTGTTCAAGTTATAGTTGCACGCATTTCGAACGCCGTTGCCGGCAAACACAAGAGACAAACCTCCAGCCGAACGTGAGTTTGATTGATGAAATAAAATAAGAAAATGACTGCGTTTTTTTTTTTCGTCTCTTTATTGTTTGCGTCCGTTTACACGTAGATTCAACCAACGACTCAGGAAGGGGGTTGGACGGATTGGCGGTTCCAGTGGGACCCCGACCTAAGGGATAACGGACATCCCTTTACCTTTTCTTTCTTACTAGGCTACATCGAAACAGAGAGTTGAGACTAAACAAGTGCATTATTTGAATAAAGATGCAATGCTTTGCAACAAATAATTAAATAATTAACAAGGTAACTCAGTCTAGTTAAATCTTGGATGAATAACGACACTAAAGTGTGCGCGGCCTATCTTGAGTTCGCCGCAGAACGAACACACATAATCGATTGTACGTTTTTGGCCTTGTTGATATCCAAGATGATTACAAAAACAATGGCGGCCGTCAATTAAAGCCGCTCCCTCCAGGAAGACGTAGTCGCTCGTAAAATACTTCCAGGGCTCAAGATACGCCACGCACACAATATATACGTTGAGGAATAACTCACTTGTTACACTTGTAAATAACCACACTCATTAAATTAAAAACTCATCCTAATCACAGTATACTACAGAGATGAAAACAGAAGGTTTCGCTCAGCCTTACTGAACATTCTTAACTGCCACCACATTCAGACCATGCTCCTGCCACTGTAGCCTGGGCCACTGTAGCCTGGGCCACTGTAGCCTGGGCATGGTTTGAATGTGATGGTAATTGAGAATGCTCAGTACGGCTGAGCAAAACCTCCTGTTTTCATCTCTGTAAATATACTGCGATTAGCATGAGTTTTTAACTTGCTGCACTCCCCTTTCAAATGCCAAGACCGCTCTAACCTTAACCACTCTAACCATAGAGGTTGATAGATTATATTGCTGACTCATAACGGTTATTAAAGTTCTCAAATGTGCCACCAGAGTGGCAAAAGCGGAAGAGACATTGACGTTTCGTTCCACGTGATTAGCTCGTGTCCGATAGATCGCTAACGAAATTTCGGTTTTAATTAAGTTTTAGTTCCAATTTACGCAACGTAACTGAATATATAAAACGCAAATGGCTGCTTCTTAGTTATTTAATTATCTATATATTATATAATACGCTTAGGTTGGGCAAGCAAATCATCATTATGCACTATAATGAAAGAGGGCGAGCGACCGACAATGTCAAACAAACGGGTGTGGCCTGTAACAATAAGTAACAATCGAAATATTGCTTTAATAATGCTACCTCTTACAGCAGACTTGAAGAGTTTCAAAGTTGGTTCAGTAACAATCACTGCATGCACGACCGTTGTTGGGTTTATTGCGCCTGATAATCAGAACGGAGAAACGAGCAATTGAGCAACCTCCATTGAAAAAAGACATTTACTTCCATAAAAAAACAAATAAGCATGGGGGAAAATCAGACCATACAACTGGGTAGGCCTCAGGGGAGTTCGGAGGAGGAAGCAGGGGGCAGTCGGCACCCTTTTCATTCCATACTATTAACTACAGTATTTCGCTCAGGTATGCGGGAACCGGCTAGACCGGCGTATGTTACGCCGGGGGTACAGCTAGTAAAGATAAAAAATACTATCCGTACACTACCTCACGCACGGATAAAATATCATACATACATGAGGCAGCTACCTGGTGGCAGAGGCAAAAAACAAATTCCCCACAGTGCAGTGCGTAAAACTTTGGGGAAGCGTAAAATTGATCATGGGGGGATGGGGGAACCTTGTCTAAGTCAAATCAGGCCTATGTTGCCACCAAACACTCCATAAACATCAGGAGGAGCTTCCATTGTGTGTGTGGAACCGATCGAGAAAAGTCCGAGTCCAACTTGAATCATTTTCGATTGCAGCCAATTAAAAACTTCGTTCACACTGAGAAATAGCGAAACAATTTTAGAGACTTGCCTATCAATATTATGTAGAAATCAGTGGGTGTCTGGGTCAATTATTCCAAGAGGCGTTGTGCTGTGGGCGTTTTTGTGTTCATTTTTATGTCTAAACATCATTATTATTTATAAATATGCACGTAGATTTCATACTTTAAGTAAGTTGCTCATCACTCATCAGTATTGTATTTCTGTATGCTTTAGGTATCCAAGCACTCAAATAAATGCCCGAAAATAAAAATTTGGTGTATACGTTTGTATTTGGGGAGAATTTCTTTTTAACCTGTCTGAAGGTAACCGTTCAGCTTTTGACCCACAAAAGAATTTGTGAAGTTTGATGATTCTTATTTGTGAATTTATGAAATGTAACCATTACTTGTAACGTTTGTCGCAGCATTCCGGCAATCTCCACGAGCGCACGTTGCCATCGTCTTGGATTTGTCCGGAAATACTTCGGACGTAAGGTTAAGGCCCAGTGCACACATCCTTTTTTTTAACGCGCGTTGACGCTGAGTTGCCGCTAACAATTAATACACTCATGCGATTTTTTAACGCACAGTGACACTGCGTTGCCGCTGCGTCGACGTTAGCAATCAATGCACACATGACCGTGAACCACCAGTACGCAGTCGGCCACAACCCAGTTTGCTAACCCCGTGTACAGAAAGTTATATTTTGAAACCATTGAGACGATATTGCCTTTTTCACCTACCTCGTGCACACAAAATATATTTTGAAACCAATGTGACGATATTTGGTACATTCATTTACTGATTTAAGACGTACATCATTTCTGCAGCAACATTTCATATTTCAGGGTAGTTCTTTACTCCCCCAATGAACAATTCCATGTCTATTTCTTCGAAATTGGACGGGCATTTTCGGTAACGCTTTTGCGATAAACGACGGATGTGTGCACCGCTCAAGTCACACAAGGTACTCAGAGACGTACGTGCGTTTTTTTAACGCTGCGTTACCGCTGCGTTGACCGGGGGGGGGAGTACGGTACAAAATGAACGCACGAGCGACGTGCGGTAACGCAACGTCGACGCAGGTATGTGTGCAGTACCCAACAGATGTCACGTAAACCAAACCGTAGCGTCAACGCGCGTTAAAAAAACGCATGTGTGCACCGGTACTACAATGGTCGCGCGTTCTACAGATGGCACAGCAGGTATTATAGCGGGAGAACGTCATACTACCACTCGTATTATATTCAGAACGAGTGAGAAAGGTTTGGTTAAACAGCATCTTTAGATGTGAGGCGAAGAATTTTCACGAGTCAACAGTCCTAGTCAACTAGTTCTTTTCGAAACGAGTCAACTAGGAAGTGGCAGGCTGCAGACTAGAAATAAACACCGATCGCTGTTAAATATGCATTTTTTACCGAGTCAACGGATATTCTGAATTAAAGACCGGAAAGCCAAAGGCTTACAAGAATAACTAAATACAGATGCATACCTATTTACGCTGCCTTTTGTACTTATATGTCAGACTGCCTGAGCGGGGAATCGAACCCCTGGTACGTCTTATTTCACGTTTAAGTGTTCCATCCGCTTCACTTGAAGGATGGCGCGGCAAATAAGCGTCCCTCCAGTGGCGATTGGAAAGTGTTTGTTTATATGTATATATGCACGTGTTAAATGCTGCCTATGGACGTTTCCTTTTGGCCGTGTCAGTATGGCTCAGCAATAGGACCTCGGCCTTTGGTTTCAAAGGTCCTGGGTTCGATTCCCCGCTCAGGCAGTCTGACATATAAGTCCAAAAGGCAACGTATTCTGAATTGTTACGACCTCGTCTACAATTCCTTTAGGGCTCGAAATTAGCTGTTACTTGTATTCCTTTCAGTCACTGTTACATGTGTGGAAAAATCAATTTCAAAGATTGAAATAGGCTATCTTTTGTAGCAAGTTAGACAAGGAGCCGATGAGACCTAGCGCAATAATACTCACTTCGATACGGGAGGAGCAAATTCCTATGGAAACCAACACTCGGCAAGCATTATATCATGAGGGCACGAGCCCGAAGGCAGAAAGGGCTGCGACGTGCGACTATGTCGCAGATAATCTGGCACAGTCGCAGACAAAACGTGCCGTTTTGACCAAATATTCTGCCATTTCGCCAATTTTTGACCGATTTGAACATTCCAATACACCATTTTAATCGTCTCGACGACACCTGTCCGTTGATGGAAGAGCCAGATCAGTAGAATAAAACACTGTAAAGTTATTCAGTAAAAAACAATAAATATGCACGTAGCCATACGAGAAACCAGACTACCTGCAGACAATTTTTCCCTGACAATTGGTGTCGCAGACAGTGGCAGTAAATTCTGCTTTGGGGGGCACGAGTTTTAGAGGGCAAAAGGGAAAAAACGCGTGTTGTTACTACGGTGGCTCGTTGGGACACAAAACAACTTTTTTCTGCACACACACACAAAACTTTCATGAAACCAGAACTTCGGTGTTCCAACACATAAGCCACACTACAACCTATAGCATGGTAAACTGCGCCCACACTGGTAGCCAGCTTGACCTGGTTTCATGAGAGTTTTGTTTGTGTAGAATAAAGTTGTTGTGTGTCCCAATGAGCCACCTTATGTTCCGACATCGTAGCTTAAATAGGGCCGGTAAAAAACACTAAGGAGAGCGAGGGAGAGCAAATTTCGTGGGGGTTAATTGTCACAAATTTGCCGTATGCGGTTTGTGAAAATACCACGAATTGTTTTGGCAGTTTGCGACAGCGCCACGTCTATTTGCCAGCATTTTTGAACTCCACTTTGGGCCGGTTTAAGCTACGATTACCAGCGCCATGTTGTCTGTGTTTCTGCGGTGAGCTGTATTTGCCCTAGTAACCCTTCTGTCAGGACACGTTGTGACTATAGGGGTTACTATCCCCCGATGAAACAAACACAGCGTTCATTCTTACCTGGTTAGGCTGCCTTCAGTTTCAAATCCCTTCTCAGGCCATCCCAACCATTTTTTTTCGTAAATATTATGCCGAGGAAAAGCATGCACGTTTTATAAAAATGTAGGTTGCGCGTACAAGAGTGTGTTACAATTAGCCGCCCAATAAAAGTAGAAACGTTTACATACAGAATAAAAATTCAGGACAAACATGACAGCGTTGTTGTGCTCAAAATCACCAATACACAAAATCGAAACCTGTGATTTAACTTAATCGCGCTGTTTATTCTGCTTAACCTGATAAATGTGACTATCAAAACGTTTGTTGTAGTTGTTCAGGCGTGTTTTCTGTCCATCGTAGTACCATCCGTTCTGCTAAACCTCGCCTGAATTCATTTTTTAGGATCGCAGAGGTATTCCCAACTGCAGTAGCCCAGAAATGAGGCATTTTTTTGGAAAACGACCATGAAATAATAAGTTCAAAAAAAAAATTGGTTTCTTTCCGGCGTGTATATCTGGATTGGCTCTGAATATAAGATATACATCATGCTGAATGCGGGTAGTTCACAATTGTTATAACCCAAAACAAATCAGCAGCCAGGCGTCACTTGAAAGTGGTGGTAGTACCATACACATCCTTTTCTTGTACCTTACCTTACACATCCTCTCGTGCTCTTAACGCCTTATCGTTTTGAGATTATTCGATGTGTAACTTGGAAAAATAATTCCCCTAGCAGGTTACGAAAGAAAATGCGTAGCGGTGATCGGCGGGGGTGGGCGGGGGGGGGAAGGGGGGGTGAATCATATAATAATAATAATAATTTCTGCACATAGAGGTGGAAGGACTACGGAAGGGTGTTGAACCGCTGATACCGAGCCAAACTAAGAGAAAAGGAAAAGTGACCATTATAACCATTAATAGACTATAATGGTAAATACTGACGCTTCAGGAATTTGTTGAGATTTTCCTGTTTTAGCATACGGCAAAATCCCTGCACCGTTGGCTGGTCTACAGTTGTTGCCTTAAGGGCATTCCAAACATTTACGACACGTACGGAAAAAAAGTTTAGGCGGCAGGTAGTCCGCACAGGCTGGCAAGCGAGCTTCCAGTGATGACCCCTTGTAACCATAGCTCCCAATACGGGTTCGAAAAAGGGAAGATTCACATCAATCAACCCACGGAGTATTTTATATGTGAGAATCAAGTCGAAGCGAATGCGACGCAATTCTAGTTGGTCCAGCCCTGTGCGGGTGAGGCGTTCATAATAACTAAGGTCGCGCATGCTACGTAGGCTTTTCGTAAACCGGCGCTGAACGGATTCTATCAGGTCAATATCACCCAATAAGTGAGGGGACCAAACTGGGGTAGCGTACTCGAGGATGGGCCTCACAAAAACCTTAAAGGCCCAAATTTTAATTCGAACGTTACCAGACGTAAAACACTTGTTTACAATGGCAGCCCGCTTGAATGCTAAGGTACTGGTTTTTTGACAGTGAAGAGAAGACTTTAGATTTTTCGTAAACCACACTCCAAGGTCCTTAACCTCATCAATAGAGTCAAGGGCCTGGGATCCAAGTAGGTAGTCGGAGCAAACGTTATGTGTGCCAACGTGGAAAGTAAAACATTTTGAAGAAGAAAGTGGTAACTGCCATCGCAATGACCATGATTCCACATTTCGAATTTCAGAGTCAAGAGCCGGGGACCCACAGGGCCAAAAGTTTTCTGTACCAACCTTAACATCATCAGCAAATTTAAATCCGTAAGTCTCCCCGTTTGAAAATTGCAAGTCGTTAAGGTATATAACGAACAGTAGAGGGCCCAGAACGGACCCCTGTGGTACACCACAAGGCATCATGACACTGGTTGATAGCATATTTTCGACTTTCACCTTTCGTGAACGATTGATTATAAAGGAACGCAGAGATCCAACCTGCCAGATTTCCCACGATGCCATACTCAGTAAGTTTAAGTAGGACTTAACCTACGTATCAACTTAAATAATTTGCATCATGTCTTTTATTCTGTTCACATTGAACGTGTTCACACACAAATATATTTTTTTTAATTGTTAGATCTTTTAGATCAGTCTTGAAACCAGTTATGTCATTGTTGCATCTAACTGGGTGGGCTTTTCTCTCATGGCGCAATGTCTGACAAAATGATGACTGTTTGCATAACTTTTATTTTCTCGATTTTAACCCATAAAGAGGAGGGGAAAGGAAGAAATGGTAGTTAGTCCCTGGGCCCAACAATCAAACCTTAGAAGTGTGCATAAAATGAAATAAATGCGCTATCGTCTTTAAAGTCAGAAACTTCCAACAAAGCCAAGTTTTAATTTGGCCATTTTTCTAGGTCAACTGCTGTCAGTTTTTTTTTTTTTTTTCTTTTTTGTCCTTCTTCTTTAAACGCTATATTTTGGCAAAATTGGCATGTGATGCAGAAAAGGCGCTTGCAGAGTGTGGCTCCACCCTTGGGCCTAGAAATCGATGCGCGAGCTCAAAGAAGCTCAATCCAGCCCTCCAAGCTATTTTGCCTCACTCACATCCTCGAGGCAAAAAAAAAAAAAAAAGTTGCACGTCACTAGCGAAAGCTGCATCGGCCAACTTTTCCAAATGCCAATCGTTCACCACTGCAAAAAAAAAAAGAAAACCTTAAAATTGGATAAACGGAAACTGGCCAATGGATCGAAAATGGTCGACATAGCTCTTTCATTTTTTCGTTTTTTTTTTTTCGTTTTTAATTAAATTTATGGAACTTTTAAGTCACCTGAAGGAAACTAAAAGTCACTGTAAATGAACCTGATTGATTTTGAACCTTACTATAATTTTTTTTTTAGAAACAGAAAAAAAAAATACAAGCATGGGTAGGAAACCCGAGAATTCGAAGAGAGAACCCTCGTGCTTTTTTCGCATCATCAAACGACAACTTTTAAACTATCTGATTTTTCAAGTCCCACTTTAGTCGTTTGTGGAATTTGACCCGGGGTTCACTTGGTTGGCAGCCGACCACTCTGACCACTGGGCTGTGCTTGCTCACGCTGTTCGGGGTCCCCTCACAAGGTTAGAGAGAAGGGGACCGGTATAAAACGGAAGTGATGTCACAGCTGTTGCGTGTGCAGCAGCTGTGACGTCACTTCCGTTCTATACAGATCCCCTTCTCTCTAAGGTCTATGTTGCTCATTGGGTATTTTCCCTTCTACTTATTATAAAAGTCGTCTGTGATAGTCTCGCACTTTACCATGGCCGGCACTGACTGGCAGAGACGTTGGGCACTTTCATAAACTCATTGAACAACTCAGCGCTAACTCCCCGTCACATCAAAGTAGTTCACAAACGCTCGGTGAATTTTCCGATACCTCAGCCTGACTTCAACGCTGAAGCGTCGTGAATGCAGGAGGGTTGTTTTTCTGCTGAATCCATGGACTAAAGATGGCGGACCTCCACTTAGTGCTTTGCTAGGATTATTTACGTAAATGTTATTAACAACTGCTTTAGATTGTAGTTACGCAGTATCCCCGCTAAGCTAAAACAAGGGAACAGGTCACTCGACCACAAGTAAAATTGATGGTAAGCAAACACACTTCTTTCCTTGCACTGGTGTCCATTTTACTCAGCGATCATTCCAGCGAGTCCATTCATAAAAGACTTAAGCGTGACGTCACCTTGCGGGCCCCCGCGGGGGGTTTTCACATATCTGAATCCCCCCTTCCGGGGGGGGGGGGGTCCCATTTCCAGTCACTGGTTAGCTCAGCTTCTTCAAGCAGCTAGGCTATGAATGAAACCGCCACCATCGTTCTTAATCAGCATATTTTTAACATTTTAACAAATTTACAAGTCTTTTAGTCGTTACAAGACCTGCAAAAGGCAGATGAACAAAAGTAACAAATTTGTCGTAAAAATAGGATAAAAAAAAAAGCTTCGTAGTCCCTTACACTAAGGGATCGTTTAGGTAAAAGCTGTAAGGTGAACTCAAACTCTAAGATAGCACTCGTTTCGGATCAAAATCGTAGCAACAAAATTGTCAGCAATGAATGACACGATCACGGTGATCGGTCGTCTACACATATTACACCACACGATGGTGTAGACACCTACCTAGCCCATACAGCTTGGTCACTAAATAGTACCATGGCAACCAGCAGATTTGCTGACATGCAGTTGCCACTTAGCTAGTGATGTTGCTTAAACCAAGCCAAACATTGAGATCGTTGAA
>JAHWFP010105115.1:0-16203 GCA_023313725.1 Lithobius niger | reverse complement strand
ATCAGTGCGTAATGTCACTAGGTGACTTAAGAAAAGGAAGGAAAGATCTTAATGGAAGGGCACGTCAACACAATGAAGAAATCAGTGGGTAATGTCACTAGGTGACTTAAGAAAAGGAAAGAAAGATTTGAAAGGAAGGGCACGTCAACACAATGAAGAAATCAGTGCGTAATGTCACTAGGTGACTTAAGAAAAGGAAGGAAAGATTTGAAAGGAAGGGCACGTCAACACAATGAAGAAATCAGGACGTAATGTCACTAGGTGACTTAAGAAAAGGAAGGAAAGATTTGAAAGGAAGGGCACGTCAACACAATGAAGACATCAGTGCGTAATGTCACTAGGTGACTTAAGAAAAGGAACGAAAGATATGAAAGCCGGGGACGTCAACACAATGAAGAAATCAGGACGTAATGTCACTAGGGGACTTAAGAAAAGGAAGTAAAGATAAGAAAGAAAGCGCATGTCAACACAATGGTCATGAAATAAACGAACACAGGAATATCGTGTACAAAATTTAAAAAGGAAAAGGATGGAAAAGGCACACCACGTTTAAAGCGTTATTGGTAGGTTTCACGTTTGGTATTCCCAAAGGACAATTCAGTCTAATTTTCTTTTTACTGCAGAAGATTGATTTGCTCGCCATACTGAACGTCATGTGGTAAAGGTGAGTCTCTTTACAAAATGATATTTCTGAAACTTGTTTGGATTAATACGGAGAATAATAAGCACTCTGAAACAAACGTGCAAAAAACGCTGAAAATTATGAAAAGGAGAGAGGACAACACGACAAACAGCGAAAATCCTTAACAATAATTTAATTTTTGCTGTTTGGATTGTTTTCCCTTTTTCCCTTTTACATTTAAAGTGATTTGCGTATATTTAATCCTTCGTCGAGCATTTGTATTTATTTGTCTTCACTCTCCTTGTCTATGGTCGCCAGCATTCTCGGTCGAATGGAGCCCTAGACATTGCTGTGACTTTAAACGGGTTCAGTGAGTAACATGCGTGTCAGTGGACGAGTGGCCATAGCGATTAAGGCGTTATGTCAGTGATCCGGGGACAAATTTGGTTGTCAGTTCGAATCTGGGTCATGTCACTCTGATGAAAAGTAAGTCGTAAGGGTCGCTTACTATAAGTTATTTCTGGTGTGTGATTTTTGCGGTTTGACTTGTTTTACTCTATCGGTGAGCACTCGTTCAGGCCACTGACCGATAAATAGGTTTATTTAGGGTGCCGTAACCTTTGCATGATCGTCTGCCCCATAAAACAGATAAGGAAGCACTTCAACAGAATAAAAACTCCACAACAAATCAGTTAAGTCCGCCCACCATCACATGAACCAGGCAACTATCGGCCACTGTATAAGAATGTGTTTACAATGTCTTTGCTTGCCTGCCTTCGAAATCATGTGTCTTCTGGTATATGACCGTTGTGAAAATGTAGACTGATGGGTTCCACATAAGTGTGCAGTGGCGTAACTAGTTGGGGGGGGGGGAGGAGCGATTCGCCCCCTCTGTGAGATTTTGAAAGCTTATTCGCAAATTGGGCAAGTCATTTTTTCCATAGCTGAAATATTATTTACCGTCAGATGGCAGCATTTTGAGGTCAAAGACGCAACTTTCATCTTAGCTAACTTACACTTCTACTGTTTCTCCTTTAAATCACTTAAGTAACCAGGTAACAAATGGTGAAATACGAAAATCAGTAAAGATAAACAGTAAGAATTACTAACTATATATTTTGCTTAAAATTCCCAACATTTCTAACAAAGTGTCAGTGTTTAAAAAATAAGTATCTAGTACGAAAATTTACATTACAATTTTTTTTTATGTGTATAATGCAATCAGCAAAACTGGTTTTATAAGAATGTTTCCAACGGAACTTTCAAGGCCAGAAAATGCCGGAAAATAGCAAAAATGCAGCAGCTTCCGGGGCGCTTATTCGGTTCTTCCTCGACAGCATTCGGCTAAATGACTATTGTTGCCTATTATAGTGTGCCAATTCATTTATTCGCCTTTTTTAATGATTTTCAAAAAAATGTTTAGTGAAATGAAGAATCAATTCGTTTCAGGTTAGCTGTTATTGATTGTTTCAAGCACCGAAGTCCATGAATTTAATTAATCACACAATTTTTTTAACGACAATGTGCAGTTGTAGGAGTTTAACAGATGTTTAATTTGCTTTTTGTGGGCAAGCCAAATCTATCCATCCACGCGTGCTGGAAATACAAATAACTGAGCAAAAACCGGCTTCGCTGTTTAGAAAAAAAACATTGAAGCTCGTATCCCCATACTCACTGCCGTGAAGGTGCACGAATAAAAACGGATTAGAGTTCACTCGAACGCAGCGAACTATAATTTGAACTCCAATACCAGAGAACAAGGACTGTTTTTGATCAATGGTTATGTCAGAAAGAAAGCCCAGTTTATGTTTGAAAAGTTTAATGTTTCGGTGTTTGGGAGTGCACGCAGAATTTATGTATTATACAGACTTTTTGTTGTTTGTTGTTTCATATTAAATCTGTTTCGTGTGAGCGGGTACATGTGTATTTTAAGTGCATTTATAATTTGTGAAACAAGCAGACTCCTAGTTAAGGCATTTTTTTTTGCCTGTGTTTGTGTTTGAAGGTCGTTTGAAGTGGTATTTCTAGTTCGTTTGAGTAATTACGTGTTCATTTTGTGTATCCATTTTTATCTTTCAATTTCGTAGCGTTTTGCTGTTTATGGAGTTATTTTGTGTGTGTTTGTGGGTTTACGTTTCGCGAATTGGAGTTCAAATTATAGTTCGTTGCGTTCGAGTGAACTCTAATCCGTTTTTATTCGTGCACCTTCACGGCTGTGAGTATGGGGATACGAGCTCTAATGTTTTTTTTTTCCTAAACGGCGAAGCCGTTTTTTGCTCAGTTAATTTGTTGGCTTTTTTCGCTTCCTTTTTATAATAATTGCTACGGTCTAGTCTATCATGTGTCCACTGTCCACCGATTTTTGTTTTCGAAAAAACGGAACATTAGAAATGCATACTTATGTTCAGGTTACGCCCAAGGTTTGTCCCATGATTATTATTTGATGGCAACACATTAGCGTGTGTCTAGATTTAGCATGCGTCATCTCGATAAGTAGTTGATTCTGGATTGTTGCAGTATAATGGCAAACAATTACGGAAACAATTCATCTGACTTCCGGAAGCCCGCATTGAAAAGTAAATAAGTCACTCAGTCATGTCGGCCGCCCAATTTGACAAAATTAAAGACTTCGCACGCTACAGTTTAAAACTTGAAGATTTAAGGCAAAATCAAGACCATTTAATTTTGGTTCTCCACAACGAGCTAGCTAACTCAAACAACGACAATGTTAGTTTCCCGTCACACAACCGTTGTTGCATCTTGTTCGAGTGAGCTATAATCCGATATTGTGCGTCCCGCCTATTGTTACCCTATTGTTACATGTTGCAGCATTGTAACATTTTGACATTGTTAGCCGCTCCGCCGCCTCCGCCTCCTCCTGTCCAATTTTCTGAAATTCTCGTGCGCAAACGAACTCTAATAAGCACACTGGAAACACACTGGAACACCCGTAAACAACCACAAAAATTGAAGGTTAAACATGTGGAACAGTAGAGCACATATCTTCACGTTCACGGCCTGGATTTTGTTTTAATCATTGTTGACTATGACGTGTCTATTTGCTTCCTCAAGTAAATTTGTTTTGCCTTTTTAAAATATCCTATTTACTTATTTTTTTTTAGTTTTCTATAATCCGAACAGTTAATAGTAAATACAGGGTGAACCAAACTTATGTATCCATTGTTGAGCTATGATTCGTCTGAAAGCAACAATGACCATGCTTGTAACAATGTCCTTTCTAGAATGAGACGTTAGCTATGGAAGGTGGTGTATTCCAATACAAGTCCAGGATAGCATAAAAATGAGAAACCTGCTATGGTTTGTGTGGAATACACCACCTCCCATAGATAACGTCTCATTCTAGAAAGGGCATTGTTACAGATGTGATCATTGTTGCTTTTAAACAAAGAAGAGCTCAACAATTGGTACATAATTTTGATTCACCCTGTAAATAAGGGCTATTCCTTCAAACTGGTGTGCCCTGCTTAATGTTTTACTGAGCTGATAGGTGTATACATCAACAACTGCATACATCAACAACTGCATACAACGAAATACAGGCTTAATTAATCAGAGTGAAAGTTTTTAAGCAGCTGTAATTGTGTAATTTTAATCAGCATGCAATTTTAAGACACAAATAATTTGTAAGGTTCAGAAACTTGTTTGTTTGTTCGTTTTATTCATTTATTTATTTATTTATTTATTTATTTATTTATTTATTTATTTATTTATTTTATGAATACCTGTTCACAATGTCGTAGAAATTGGAGCTCCACACCCTCAAGCAGTCGTCGTGGCCAGGTGGTATATGCACGAGGATGATGACCTGTACAAAAAAAAGTATGTAATTATTACAGACTGCCTATCTATATACGTAAATTATTCGGTATTTGATGTTTGAGCAGTCAACATGATTAATCCCAATCAAAAACTCAGAATAGCAATTTCTTTTTTCTTGTCTGCCTTATTAAAGTCGAATACAGCTGAATGTCAGTAAAATATCATGAACCGTTCAGAATCTGTTAATAGCGAAAATAATGGCTATTAGGAAAATTGCGGAATCTATGCATCCTTACCAATTCAATCGTTCAGATCAAACTCCTTGCATTAGATAAATCTTGGATTAGATTGGTCATCCACTAACATCGTCCAACGTAGAGGTCAAATAAAAAAGGCTGTTTACCAGGTTAGCTTTGCAATAAAACTTGTACTGTGTTTTGACAACAATACGTAAATTAACAAAAATGAACTCGTACCGATTATTTGTATTGAAATTATTGTCTGTAATTCCATTTAGTTATTTAAATTCAAGTACTGATGAACTCCGTTGCGTTTGTTTCTGTACAACAATTTTAAAGTAGAAGATTTGTGACGGTAGAAGCAAACCCCTAGATTAAACCGCAAAACCTGAAAATACCTTAAGAACAGGTCAGAATAGATTCCACAGTGGCTGAAGATGCCTGCTAGCCTCTCACATTATGCTCGCAGACAATCTAAAATCTAAAACTAGGCCTGAAAGCTAACACATTTTTAATCGCCAATTGTGATGGTTATTGCTTTTCGATTAAATAAGGGAGAGTGCTGTTGCAGTACGTGATAGAGGTGTGCGCTTCAACATTTTCGTAAGTGGCGGATGTAAACAGAATACCCGTTGCGACTAGGTAGTCACTCCAGCCGCTTGTTTAGAAATTACTCGTAACCATTTGAAATTACAATCGTTCAGACCATGTCGAAGTTTCAATATTTTCTTTAGAAGTTAAAAGTTAAAAGGTGGTCATAACAGCAAATTTGGGTTCATTTTTTTTTAAGAAGCTCCTGCTGGAAGTCTTCGACACCAGGAGAATTTTTTTTTGTATCTGAAAAAAATAGCACAAACATATGAGACGCTTGACGAATTCTCATAGTGTTTCTATTAATTTTATTATCATATCAAAAACCAAAACTGGTAAAAGGGGCCACCAAGTTCCGAATGGTTCGACCCTTCAAAGGGGTGATATCAACACACCATAACATTTGCCAAGTTAATCGCACCGCTTAATAGTTCGAAGGTTAAATGAAAACTAGAACATTGCTATACTTTTGGTAGCAAGTACCTGAAATGTATCCTATGCTTCAGGATATTATACACTTACGCTATGGCGTCGCCCTACAATGGTTTACAACCTCGACAACTGAATTGATGTTATATTTGCTGTAATGTTCTTTGCCTAACTTGGCGCGACACACTAACGTGTGTCTAGATGAGTATTTTTTGTTTGATGTAAACCATTGCCCAGACTTGCTTTAGCTTGTTAAAGATTTTGTTTAAGAAAAGCAAATCTATTTTGGAAGTTTTTTTTTTTTTTGTTTATTTTGGAATTTGATTTGCAAATTTACTATAATAATTACTCCTCACTTTATTCTTCCCATTCTTATGAAACGTTTTGTTAACTGCTTCGTCAATATTGGATTTGCATTGCTAAGAATTTTACTTACATTATTCCACTTATTTTTTAGCGTCAAAACGTGCGTGCTTAAAGCGTTTCTTATAATGATTTTATTTTGCCTACTTCATTAGTACACGTACTACATTATTTTTAAGCATTTTATCCTGAGTTCTACTGACAACATAGAACAGGATTTTGCAAGCATAGGATAACTCGCCACGTCGAGTGGGGTCTTCCAACAGACGGGAGTGGTACGAGTGGTACGAGTGACTGACGCAAGAACTCGAGAGTGATGGCTGTATTATTACTTCTAATTCTTAGTACTAACTGCTACCCCGGCGTAACATACGCCGATCTAGCTGGTTACCGCATGCACGAGCGAAATACTTGACTTGGTAACATGAATTGAAAAGCGCCGACGGCCCCCTCGAACTCCACTGCCCCTTCTTCCCCCACATCCCCATTGTGCCGGCAGATTTTCCCTGGTACCTCTCTTCCCCCCCTTCCCCTCCCCCCCCCCCCCGCATCCACGCCATTTTGTGGTCTGAATACCTCCCCTCCCCCGATCCCTGCTTCCCCTCACTTGGAACCCCTGTTCTTTGTTCTTGTTAGGGATATAAATAGTGTTTTCAATGGGGGGGGGGCGCTACTTTTATTCTCAGTGTGGCTGAATTGCCTGTTTCTCAGTTTTGATACGAGGCGCGAGAAGCCCGCAACAACGATCGTGCATGCAGTGATTGTTACTTAACACACTTTGAATCTATTCAACTCTGTTCTAATTGCCAGCATTATTGAAGCAATGATTGATACGGGGCACATCCGCAGACAATGTCGGCTTTTCGCCCGTTCTCTTTGCTACCGTTCCTAGAATGGATCTGCTCCAGTGACAAGAATGAACGTGCTCGCCCTCTTTCATTATAACGCGTGATGAATTTGCTGGTCATGATCCCTGATAATATGGTCTAATCCCAAACAATGCATCCACACAAGTCAAATATATACATCATATCAAAAACCAAAACTGGTAAAAGGGGCCGCCAAGTTCCGAATGGTTCGGCCCTTAAAAGGAGTGATATAAAAACACCAAAACATTCGCTAAGTTAATTGCACTGCTTAATAGTTCGAAGGTTAAATGAAAACTAGAACATTGCTACTTTCGGTGAACGTCCAAAATATTATTCGGTGCGATTAAGTTGGCGAATGTTTTGGTGTGTTGATATCATTCCTTTTATGTGCCGAACCATTCAGAACTTGGCGGCACCTTTTACCAGTTTTGGTTTTTGATATGATATCACTCCTTTTTTTAAAATTGTGTTTTGACCCAACTCCACTTCCGTGCAGATGTGTAATAAAGTGCCACGTCACAACAATTTGCTACTACCGTTTGCCTATAGGCCGAACCATTCTCAACTCAGCTACCTCTTCATAGGTTTTTGGTTTGGTTTTAATTTTGTCGTAATTTGTTTTATTTAGTTAGTTTTGGTGAGATGATATCACTCCTTTGAAGGGCCGAATCACTCTTAACTTGGTGGCCTCTTGACCAGTTTTTGGCTGTTTATTTTGCTTTGTTTTTACAGTTGGTTTATTTTTCGTGAATTGACGTGAATACAATTTCTTTGCAACATTGTTTAGATTTATCGTCATACACTAGTGCGTGTCTAGGCATGCACGTCACTATACACGTTCTTATTGTCCGAACTTTGGCCGTCCAATGAGAGACGATGCCGACAATACCAACAATGGTTACAACAATATATTCGTACTTACGCGCCCTCCCACGCCATCTCCAGTACGCCCCCAAGCTCCAAACCATAAAAGGTACGTAGAACGTATTGTACTGCACCCATTCGTCCAATTTCATAGCTGGAAGCCTTCTCGTTATCCGGGAATCGATGAATAATCACCCTCTGAGATTTAACATGGGGATGAGGGAATTAGCTAGCTAGCTATTAGCTAGTAACACATTTATAACGTTATTGAGGGTGAGATTTTGCATTGAAAGCAGGTTAGCTGGCATTCCTACACGAGTTAATTTTTGTCAGGTGGGTCATTGCTCTTGATTTCAACACAATTTAAGCTTTTGTACCGCATTATTATTTTTCCCCAAGTACCTAAAATGTGCCCAACTATGCATCAGGATATAAGACACTGACGCTATGGCACCGCGCCACAATGGTATACAACCTCGACAATTGAATTGATGTGATGTTAGTGGTGATGTTTGTTGCCTAACTAGGCACGACACACTAACGTGTGTCTGGATAGATTGATTTTGGGCTCGTCTCTCACGCTGTGGCTTCACTGTTAGGAAGCCACTACACAAACAATATTGTTATGTTCCAGGTAAAAACGTTATGTTGTTGTATTTGAGTTGAGTTTGTTTTCGGAACACTTTACAAGGAAATAATTGACTGTCAAAACGAACATCACACCGCCAGAGCAGGTGCTGGCGTGTGGGTAACGGTTGTACATACAAAAAAAGAAGAAACATTTTTCTTAAAAAATAATAATAAAAACATAATTAATGTGAAAAGCAGGGCTTCCAAAATCAAGTAAATCATGATTAGGACCAAATTAATAAGAAAAAAAAAAGGGGGGGGGGTGTACGAGTACTAGAAAATGAGGTAACCAAAAAGAAAAAGAGTTGTCAGTATTAATTCATGATGCTGAACAGCACTGCTAACATAATTTTGATCTAATAACCGCTTAAAGAAATGTTTCTTGAATGAGATTTCTGCCAAGTAATAAGTCAAATTTCGGTAGGCAACGAATTAAAAAAAAATTATCACCCAGAAAGTAATTGCATTCGTGGATTGTTTCCTTATCAAGTTTTGGTTGGACTTCGGTTCTGGCTGAAGTTTGCATAAATTTCACCAATATATTAATTGGGCATTTCACATTTTAAGTAGAATTATTTAAAGCGTTGTACAGTTGATATTAAAACAATTCTCTTCGTTGCTGATTGTATGATTTCCCTGATGTGTGGAATTTTCCTATTATAATGTCAAGATTTTAACGTGAAATTTGTAAACGGATTTGTAACGTGTCTTTCTGAACGACAATAATAAAATCTAGTGCGTTTACGTTCTCCGCAGAAATCACCAGAGGTTTTCAGACCGCCCTAAGGGCGCGTTTACGCAGCGACTCACCTTTGCATTATCGCAGCTAGAACTCAATCGCGATGGCAAAGGCGACATTGCCATGGTAACAACGCTAAATGGATTAACTAAATCCGACATCGTTTCAGTAAATACTTGCAGTCTTATAATCCGTGCCAATAATATAAAGAATTCCTCATGACGAAAGAATTTTCCCAAACACTTCTGAACTCACGCTATTTGCTGTTTTTGATGCGAGGCGGCAGACATAAAACCGCCGCCATGTTAGAATTTGAGGTGATTTCTAGCTTCTAGCTACGAGAATGCAAAAGCGAGTGGTTGCCTAAACGTGTCCTAAGAATGAACGGCTTGAATTGTTCGGCAAAAGGGAGGTGTCCGTGCATTGTTAGGATTCCCCGACAAAAACCTTAATAATTATGCGTTTGGTATAAACATTATCGTGTGGAATAAACACCATTGGTAGGATGTCGAACTGGTAGACTCTACTGCACCCGGATGTGCGTCAAAACAGCGCGTGACAAAACAGCGGCGTCATAACAGCGTGACTGCAACGTAGCGTACGACACAACAGCGCGTGATAAAACAACAAGCTCCGACATAACAGCGTGACGACAAAACAGCACAAAAAGTTGTTGTAAAACGTTGACGTTTTGAGAAATGTCCATGCTATCCTCAGATCAAGACACAAAGATAGAGCTACACAATTTGTGCAATCAACTAATTCCATTTTTTATGTGTTGATGGGGAGACAGGGGTGGAGAGTGAGAGATACGAAGGCAAAAACCAGGAATTTCTCTTTGCAATTAAGATATTGTAACACCTCCACTCCTTCTCCATCCTACACCCATCACATCCTAATGGATTTGTGCTCCAAAAATACTATTAACGACTTGTGACGTAATGTGTTGCTTTTTTTTTATTGAATTCACTCACATTAGACGGATTTTTTTTAAGTCCTGATTTACACGTGGTGATAGCTCAGTCAGTAACTTCTACATTTATATAGCTAAAAAGGTATGATGCTGGTTAAAAAAACTTGTCAATAAACAAAAGTTAAATTTAACACACTGGATAAAGTCTAATCATATAAAGTTGCCACTGAAATTTGTAGGCAATGCCACGAAGATAGACAATTATTTTATTTTATTTACTGTCTTATAGCTACATTCTTATCCGTAGTTTGTAATTAGGTGTGATTTTTTTTCATCTTTAATTTGAGAAAAGCATTTACAAGTTGAAATAAACCTACGAGGGTTAATTACAATAGAATGTTGAAATTAAAATGAAGTCTTGAACGATTTTTTTTTACGTTTGAGGTACGTGTTGTTGTCTTGTTTTCAAAAATTGTTTCATTTAGTTGATTTAGTTCATTTTTGGTTGCTTTATTCCTTTTTGCCATTTAACGGAAACCAACATTTGCAAAGCAGCTGTTGCAATGTTGTATGTAACAATTTTTTGTTTTGTGTTTTGTTTGGCTTTAGTAAATTTATTACATTGTTTTCGTCGATTTTTCATTTAACACAAACGAGTGTTGGGATCTACGGCAGCGTTGCTGGCATCCGGATCCCAGCACTTCGCCGTTGAACCCAGTCCTCGCTCATTGTTGCAATCCCGTCGTGCTGTATTGTTAGAAGAGGACTGAGAGCTTTAAAACGGGTGAAAAGAGTGTTAGTTCAAGGTGCCTGTAATTTAATTCGTTACACGCTGACTCGTAGGGCGAAAACCAAGATTAGACATTCAGGCTATCGTCCGGTTTCTGATTGGTTGCTCGAATGTGCGAGGTTTGTCCGTTTCAGTGGGTGGTGCAGAGCATGCTGTGACGTCAGAGGAAAATATCATTGTTACCCCCCCCCCCCCCCCCAACCCCAAGTTCCTATTGCATTTCTTCTTCGATGATTAAGATTAATCTTCCTATTGTGATTTTTGGTAGGCGTGGTATAACATTTTACTTTTGGTTTCAAGTTTTAATGCAGGACGCCTGAACTTGTCTGGTTGCAGATCTTCAATAACTTCACTACTTCATTCTCACGTTTTTTGCTCGCATGGGCTCGTTCTGATTGGTTGAACCGTCTGCGTTGTTATTCCTGAATTGCATGCGTGCATTTTTATTTCTGAATTTTATGGGTACAATGTTAAGTCTTGAATTACATGCAGGCATTGTTAATCCTGCATCGCACGCACACATCGTTGTTGCTATGGGTTTTATTCCTAGATCGCATACATGCATTGCTATTCCTGTATCACTTGCATACATGCATTGCTATTCCTGTATCACTTGCATACATGCATTGCTATTCCTGTATCAATTGCATGCATTGTTATTTCTGAATCGCACGCATACAGTTATCCTTGAATCACATGGGAAACAAGACCATTTACAAATGCGTCATGCAACACTCGCATAAAATCTGTTTGCAAACCTGTACTTTACTATATACTACTAGCATCGTACCCGGATTCGCCCGGGATTTGTTT
Source organism: Lithobius niger (assembly GCA_023313725.1). Taxonomy (NCBI): domain Eukaryota; kingdom Metazoa; phylum Arthropoda; class Chilopoda; order Lithobiomorpha; family Lithobiidae; genus Lithobius; species Lithobius niger. The sequence goes on along the minus strand of JAHWFP010105115.1, from coordinate 4,561 downwards.
GACCCGTGGTTGTTTCCCAGTATTTGCTCGGTCCTGCCTGATCGTTCACTGCAACAGTCGATTTTTGTTTGTGAAACCTTCCTCCTTTCCGTCAATCCTCTCCCTCCCCTCTCCCCTCCTCCTTTTATCCCGTCCTCTCCCTCTCCTCTTGGTTTCCTTCCCTTCCTCCTCTTTGCTATACGTAGTTCAATGTGGATGGTTATTAATTTGAATTAATAACAAACACCCCCAGATATTCGCTTTTAGGTTGAGTTAATGCGTAATCGTATGCTTAATGATAACAGCTCACCCCCACCCCCCAAGTCTTTCACTGTAGCTTAAGCGATGCGTACCGTGTGAAAAAGAAGTGTGCATGACGTCATGTAGTACTTGCCCTTGAGATTACCACGGTGTTTAGTTAAAAGGATAATTGTTAGAGCAAATTGTGAGTCGAGGCAACAATGTGCCAATTTCAACTTCTTTTCAGGGCAACAATGTCCCAGTTTCAACTTCAAACCCAAAAATTGAGACACTCGCACGTTTTCATTGTTCCCTTTTCGGGGGTCGTTACGGTTGCTACATTTCTGCTATGAGACTTTGGCTTATAATGTAAGAAGAAGATAAGGTGGCATAATATGAAAGCCACCTTTGCATTGCATCGTATTCATGAACAATGGAAATCTTACCTTTTCTTTGTTAGTTTCCGCTTTCGTTAATTCCGATATCAAGAATGCGAGTTGGTCAAATGGATCCGTGGCTTCAATGAGAAGCCAGCTGGAAAGGTAATGGAACATTTTAAGCAGTTTATGAAATGCAATAGTTTTCGTCGGAGCTCTCCCACTCTGTAAAATTCGGGACACAGGACATCCGACATTTAACCATGCAGTGGAGATTAATAAATCCGGATTATTGCCGAAGTGTTTTCAAGTACCTGACCCAATTCATATAAAATATCAGCACCAAGCAAAGTTTAATGAAAATGTAGCATAAAAAGCAAAAAAAAAATATCAAGTGCAAGGCAGTTAGCAAATTAGCATCGAACAATTACAAAAGATATCAACACAAGTTAAGCATCTTATTCTCAAAGCACAAACAATATCAAACGCTAAAACAAAATAAACCTAAGCCTTCCAGTTATAAAATGCACTGTCCAGGTTTGGTTTCTTGTCGTTGCAATCGCCTATATAAGCATCATTTTGGGCCTTTTAACACTTTTCACACCTTCCCATGTCCTGCACGTGTGGCGATGCCATCGGGGACCTTTGAGTCGCTGGCAGGTCTAACCTTGGTGGTAAGCATTCATGTCCCAAACCTCTTACCATCATCATTTCTTGGCCGTTATATGCACACTGTATTTACATGTAATTGTGGCTGGCTGTTAGTGACTCCCCAGTCCTTGCCAGACCCATTGCTATCACAACAAATTATTATTATTATTATTATTATTGTTTACTTTAACAAAGCTTTTCACATTCCTGTTAAAAGAGAGATCCTAAATAATAACAACTGGGTGATAATTCCTCCCTTTAGAAACTCTTATGGAAAAAGAACCACGAATTTCATTGCTCCTATGATTCTAAATAAACTACCTAAAAATCTTAGAAAGATAAACAATCTGTGGAAACTGAAAAAGGAAGTTAAAAACTGGATGGTCAATAGAGAGTCAATGTAGCTTCTTGATTTCTCTTTGCTGATATTGATAAGATTTGTTTGTATTCAAAATTTTTTAATGTTTTTTTTTAATTGATGTACTGTATTTAATTTTTTATGTATTTAATTTTGTACTGTATTTTATTTTTTATTAATGTTTGTTAAAATCCACGTCGCTATCTGGTGTTTTACACTGAACTGCTGTTGTTATTCGGCACATACAGTTGTATGGACTCGTGCCCTGATGTACACATACTTAAATAAATTATTATTATTATTATTATTGTTATTATTATTATTATTATCAAAAAATGATTCTAATATTATTATATTGTATATTCTTTTTCCCCATTGTTTTGTATTTGGGTATTTCAGATAAATAACGTATATATAAAAGTCAATAAGATTGTTTTTGTTTAATATATAATAGTGTTTAATGGAAATATTTCTATCATGTATCACCAATGACGAAGTGTTGAATATGTATGTATGTTAGTTAGAAAAAGATAGTAACTGAAACTCATACAAACTATCAATAATAGTTTCGAGGATTACGATGCGTCACTGTATTGTAATTGTAGTAAAGATTATTATTATTATTATTCTTATTATATTATATAATATTATATTATATTATTACTATATTATATTATTTATTATATTATAGAAGGTTAGAATCAATATTTTTAATGCAAAACAAAAATGATAGTCAAAAAATCTGGATAAAAATCAAACAGTTAACTGATGATGGCAAAGCTAAGGAAAGCGTTGATGAAAGTATTACTATAGCTTTCGTTAAACAGAATGATAAGGAAATTGGGAACTACTTTGTTAAGCACTTTTATGAACAAGTTCCTAAATTAAAATCTTTAAATAAACGTACAAATACAACACAACATGCAAAGGTAATTCAACTTATCAATCTAGAATATTCGATAAAACAATGTTCATTAATACTCCTACTAAATATGATATTATAAAAATCCTGAATGACTGTAAAATTAAAGAGTCTTCTGGGTATGATGGGTTCATGATTGACAATTATTGAAAAAGAAATCTGGCCTGATAACCTCAAAAAGCAAGTCTTGCGACCAATCTTTAAGAAAGGAAATAAAACAAATCCTAATAATTATAGACCAATTGCACTCTTACCAGTCATAAACAAGATTACTGAAAAAATTTTTTCAAATTGTATTAGAAACTTTCTTTGCCGATTTCACTTAATTTACCCAAACCAATTCGGATTCCAAAGTGGAAAAGGTACTATTGACGCTTTAAATTGAATAAATAATATGATTACAAGGGCACTAAATGACGGGAAATATGTTGGAGCAATCCTAATTGATCTTCAAAAAGCCTTTGATACCATTAATAATGAAATTCTGGCAAGGAAACTGTTTAATATTGATCTACGTGGTAAAATCTTGAACATATTAATTAATTACCTTACGAATAGAACTTGTTGTGTAAGGATTAACGACACTTAGAGCATCTGGCAACCAATTGAGTATGGAGTGCCTCAAGGCTCTATTCTTGGTCCGCTTTTGTTTCTATTATATATAAATGATCTTCAGTACCTCAAGTGGAATTCTTATCTAACACTATATGCTGATGATATTATCATGGTTTCGATACATAATAAATGCAGCTACATGACCGAAAACTTACAGAAGGACTTTAACAATATTAACCATTGGTTAATATACAATGACCTGTACTTAAGTACCGAAAAAACAGGTTACATTCAAATTTTGACCTCTCACATGAAACATGATTCTAGCAATATCTGTTTTCACGATCCTTCATGTATAAATGGACGGGAATGCACTTGCCTAAAGTTAATTAAAGTAACTGAATGCAAATATCTCGGCATTACTATCGATGAAAATTGGAAATTTGCTAAACACATTGAGATTATTGTGAATCGAATTAGAAAAACTGTCCCATGGCTGTATAAATTACAAAATGTCCTTAACTCGGCAGGTAAAAAAAGTCTTTTTGAAAGCTGGATCAATTCTGTCATAATGTACGGTTGCTGCATTTACGGATTGACTACAGATGGAATTATGAGTAACTTGCAAAACGTTCAAAATAAAGCAGTGAAAGCACTCTTTGGCAAAAAAAATTGGGAAACTTCAACTGATATTTATCAGAGATTTAAAATTATGACTTGTAAGCAATTGGTTCTGAACTGCATAATAAAGAATAACTATTTTACGTCTAGACATAAAATTGAAAAAAAAAAAAACAGATCCAGTCGTAAAACAAGTGAATGGCTTAAAGTCCCCTTCTGGAGAAACACTTATGGCAAGAGAGGTCAACATTACGTTGTGCCTCACACTTTTAACTTATTACTCGTGGACTTAAGAAACATAAAAACTAAAATAAAAATGAATAAACTAATTAAAGAGTGGATTTTAACAAGGTCATGAATTTTATGCAATTGTATGATAATTCCAATATTACTCATGATTAAATTATGTACCATATATTTATGATATTATCTATATATTTACTTACAGCATTACACGTTGTTTTCTGTATCTTTTTGCAGTCACATACAGACTTTTAGTCTCGTGACTGTGAATCTTTGGATGAAATAAATAATATTATAATATTATTATTATTATTATTATTATTATTAAGTGGTAGTGTTGGCCCATTTACGTACTAGTCACACCAACCTAATACATTGTTTCCTTTTGAGGAGGGAGTTCCCTCCTGAATGACATTGTTGTCACCGGCCACTTAAGAGTCCATTATTTGCTTGTGGAATGTCAGCATCTTCGTGGTGCTGGTCGCTGGTTCCATCGCGAGCCGATCACTTCACAGACAATCATTTCACAGACGATCATTTCACAGACAATCATTTCACAGACGATCACTTCACAGACAATCATTTCACAGACGATCACTTCACAGACAATCATTT
>JAHWFP010105113.1:0-10313 GCA_023313725.1 Lithobius niger | reverse complement strand
CCCCCCCCCCTCCCACCCCCCACCCCCAACCCCCACGACACGAAGCTCCTAACTATTAATAGTCTTCTACAACTCGAATTTCCAGGTACTGCTTTCCCTTAGTGTTACCTGTGGACAAACATGAGGAACATAGGTGAAATAGGTCTATAATAAATAAACTTAAACTGTGGAAACTTGTCAGTCCGACGAACAGATAAACTTCGTAAATTACGTTTTCTTTGTTGTTTTTTTTTAAAGAAAACTTTACCTACCTTTTTTTCTTTTGGCTAGGCCAGTAGAGAATAAAAATTGGCTTACCTGCAAAAAAAAAAAAAAAGACGTCAACGAAACAGAAATTGGGTAGAAAAAACAAGAAAATAAAAAGAAAGTCATCAAGCCCGTTTTCCAAGGGACCTGGAATTTCAGAAATCATGCTTAATTTTTTTAGTAACTTTATGTAGCTTTGTCACAATTTTGCGCTTTTATAACGTTGAGCTAAAGTTTCCTGTGGCTTGGTTCGTTGACGCGCTCGATTTCACGGATTGTACAATAGCTTATATTGTCCTAACTTTTTCAATTATATTCCATTTCTTAACTAGTATGGATTCTCATGGACTTTTATGGAATGGAAAACACATTGTAATACTTTCGAAGGTTTTTGGTTACTTGTATCTATTGCCCCCCCCCTGTATAACAGATTTATTTCTTCAAGATACGAAATAATAGTAAGTGTCAAGATAATTTAGATGTACGAGTTAAAGATAAATCAACTACACAAGGTAAAAGATAAATGAGGTACGGGATACGACATATATGGAAAGACATAAATGAGAAAACAAGGTTCGAGAAAAACGAAGTACACATAATAAACTAATAGTGATATGAACACTGAACGGCAGAGTAGACTTAGTTCATCCACAAAACCTCAAGAAGTGAGTTTTTGGTCTATTGTCACCCTTGAATCAGAAGAATTACTTTTATGCTAGGGCTTAACTTGAACATTTAATTCTGAAGCATATTCATAACGGGTTTATTTAAGGATGTCCTTATTTGCAGGTAGCCTACTGTACCTATACCTATTGTATGATTCACTATTGGCAGATACTATGTAGTAGTTATTGGTGAGAAACGATTGGTTATCGATTTTTAACCCACGGCTGGGATGATTTGGCTGGCGAGACATGCAAATACGTCGAGGGACGGAGTCAAATCATCCCAGCCATGGGTTAAAAATCGATGTTTTGTAAAAATTGCTTCAAGAAAACGTTGATGGTCAGTTTCCTCAATATGAATGAAGGTCATACCGTTTTAGTTTGCGGAGGGGGAAGTGTGTGATAGACGGACGAGTCATACTTTGTGGAGGGGGAGGGGAGTTAGACAAGCGTCAGTTCGCAAGCTAGGTTTGGTTTTTCGCTGGAACCTCGCTCGTGCTTATCGGAGCCTTATCGTCTTTGGAGCGAATAATTCGCCATGTGAGATAGCAGGGATACAGTGACATTACTAGGACATTCTGAGAAGGTGCGTAATTCATTTTGTGCATTTGTAGTTTAAGAATTGTTTAAAAAATACGGTAATAGGGTATCGGTATGACTGAAGGTCATTCCATTTCAGTTTGTGGAGGGAGGGAGTAGGGGGTGGGGAGGTAACGTGAGTGAACAAACCTAGATATCATGGACCACACATGTAAGAGTTTGCAGGGATCGGATTTCATTCATTTTAAGTAATTAGTTTTGAACGTTTTTATTGCGTTAGGTTTTTTTTTTTTTTTTGCACGCTGTATTTGGTTGGTGGTGTGTGCGTTCCCGGTCGCGTGATCCGAAAGTGTCAAAAGTGTGGGTTATCAGCATAAGTGTCGGGTAACTTGATAACCCACACTTTTTGCGATGACGCATACTTCCGGTGTTGGTTAAAGGGATTTAACCTAAGGAAATTTATCTTCTTTCACATCAGCTGTCTGTCATCAGTGTTTGAAATTTTTATTTTATTTTTAGCGATGGGATACATTTGAAATGTTGACCCCATTGGTATCGTTAAAATCAGCGAGTTTGCTTCGCTGTCCACAGCGTGAGCCAAAATCCTGGATAGCTTATATATTTTAAGCCTAAATAATTTTAACCTCTAAATTTTAATCCCTATCGTATTTCACGGAGATCGAAAGAAATAAGGTAAAAATTCTGTGCGAAATAAATTCAAAGGAAAATCGCAGTAAGCTTCAAACCGATTTTTGTTTCTATTTGGAAACTTATCGAATCGCAATCACTTAAAAATACAGGAATCCTCTAACCGTACAAGCTAAAAGTAAGAAGGTCCAACATAATCTAAATGACATTGCGGCAAGCCTTTATTGTCAATAACCCGGTAAAGAGTAAAAAAAAAAAATGAGGCAAGACAGCCTGATACACGACTCTATCTAACATTCCAAAGGTCCCGGGTTCGAAGCTAACCTCAGCCATCCACCCCTAGCATTTTCGGAAAGAGACGGGGCCTCGATGCCTCGTGCTCATGTCTATTGTGGCATGTATAAAAGAACCAAAAAAACCTACAGGTAACGTGGAAAAATAAAGACTTAAAGTACCGTAAACCGCCTATTAACATCTAGCAAAGAGTACGGCCCACCTACTAAAACGTTTTAAGGCCAAAAATCATGAAATTATCTATTTAAAGCTACTCCCACAGATTAAAGAACTCTCCCTCTCACAGACACGACACTTGTTAACTCAGCCAGCGCTTCAGAAATGGGGCCTCGTTTCAGCAACCGCGTCGGCGCGATGACTCAAGTTCTCGCACTTTATTCGCCAGATGTCACTAGTAGATATCGAAACTGAAACGCAAAAACGATCTAAACCTACTTCCGCTACGGTAGCGTTATGAAAACCACAGCGCATGCGTGCGTAGTTTCCGTGCTAGTCGTTCTAATTATACCGCGTCCTCGCGGGCGATCGTTGCGCCTGCTGGCGAATCAAGTGCGAAGTTGACTCAGCAGAAAAGAAAACTAGGTACCACTTATCGCGCCAGTGTCGTATCTGTAAGCGGGAAGAGTTCTTTAATCTGTGGCTCCTCCTCCCTCCCTCCCGCGTTATTTCGCGATTTTTGACCTTAAAGGCACATAACTCCCTCCGGTATATTTTAACAGTTTCACTCGATACATTACCGGAAATAGTTTTATATAAACTGATTTACCTTTCATTTGCTGGTCTAAGGGTACGATGCAGATGTCAGTAGTGGCGCGTGAATGTTATTAAGCTTGTTTTAAATGGCTCGGTCCGAGCGGTATATAACTCCCGCCACATCGCTGACAAGCCGCGGCCCTGGAGGAAGGATAATTAATCCTTCTCTCAAGTTTGCGACTTAGTCGTACGATGTGTCACGTTGCAGCGGCCCCGAAATGAGTATGACTAGTGTCGTAGAGCAAGGCGCTCTGCGGTCGTTTGAACTATATTTCAGCGTAGGTGACGCAGAGTAAAGCGGCCAGAACGCAGGGATTTATGTGCCTTTAAAGTATTTCAATCGTAATTTCTGCTACAAACTGACTAAAAGCTTTATACATTCACGGAAATCAATGTTTTGTCCCCTTAAATCGTGGTTTTTCTGCACCAAAATTAACTAAAACCTTCATACATAAAGCAAACTAAATAAACTATAGCAAACTGATAAACTTACATTCCTGAACAAAATAAGAAAGAATAAAGGCATTGCGGCGTTAATGCTAGACCAAACCTAGTCACGTACTACGAAATGATCACATAAACGCCGAGTTTTTTGGGGTGGATTTAATCCTAAACACCCTTCCTGACACTGACAGAAATAAGATTCGAAAAATGAATTATAACTTTGTTACGGCCCACCTACCCCCCCGCCCACTTTTTTTTTTATCGAATTAATTTCAACAGCCCTTGGGCGTTTAATAGGCGATTAACGGTACACGTCTTGAAACTAAATTTCACATCTCATTTCCAGTAAGATCTCATCCGACGAGATAGATGGCTATCGTAACGTCAAAGATTGGACGAAAAGAATTTAGTTTTCATAGGAAGTTTCAGCCATGCTACACCCTCACTCCGACCCTTCGATCTCCCGCGCTTTTCTGCCTGTTCATTTCCTGTTCAATGAATGCAACCGGGGAGGGGGGGGGGGGGGGTGAGTGATGAGTAATCAGGGTTAAGATCAAGTTGCAGAGGCAATTCCCCGTTTCCATCAGTTGCCAATAGATGGCGCTACGTACACCCAGCCATAAATACCTAATACCACGCCCGACGACCCAATGCGTCTGCTCAAACTCCACCGCGGTCCATGAAGTAGCGTGTTGTATTTGCGTCATTTATTCAGTTTGCAACGTGTGAGCAATAATTTCTGGATGGGATATGAGCATGAATTACCGCGGAAGCACGTTGTAAAGGAAACTAATACCATTCTGGCTTACAGACGCAAAACGTTCGCCTTTTCCGTCAGGCAAACTCTTCATCTCATTCTTACTTACTTACATCCTGAACACCATTTCCTTTTTTTTTGGTTTCCCAAGCATCATTGCGCAACCCCCCTCTCTCCCCCCTCCAAAAAAATAAAATAAAAATAAAAAAATAAAAAAACAAAAAAATTTATCAGGAAGCAGCTTACAATAGCGGTTATGGGCCGGCCACACCAGTGGAATTTATTAAAATTCCCTGGGCAACTGCCAATGGTGTGAATAACGGGGAAGGGGGAAGAACCAGGATAAGGGGACGTTAAAAAAAATTCTTGGATTAACCTATTTTAATCGCTATTTTCACTATTTTTAATATTCGCTATATCGCTATTTATTCACGATTCCAAAATTAAAAATTCACTGCAAAGTATAAACTTGCGAATTGATACCATTAAAAAAAAAATGTGGAGATTGCCAATATAATAAAAAAAAAATCAATGAAACATCTTGAAGACAACATTAACGAGAGAGAGCTCAGTAAGAAAAAAAAATAAAAATTTGAAAATATCTGCTGGGGAAACTGGTGTGAATGAAAACTTAGCTGATACGATGGAAAGAATTGCAACTCGTTTTAAAATACCAATTTTGCAATATTATTCAGATTGGTAAGATCAGGAATTTATAGGTTTGGAAAGGAGATTTTGTGAATGAGACCCCCTACTGAAACGTCTTCGATTCATTCCTGTTAGTTCCGTCTAAGTTTATAGAGGGCGCCATGAATTTTATGTGTGAATTTCTACTCAGTTTTCAGCCTAAAACTAAACTAAACGAAACTAGCTTGTATTTATTTATTATTTAGTTTACTTTAGATTTGGCTTGAAAAATGAGAAAAAATTACCAGATGGAATACGTGGCGCCCTCTGAAAACTCTGATGGAACTAACAGGAATGAATCTAACACTTTTCAATAGGGACTTTTTACAGTTACTAATTCTCCTCCCCCCAAGCCTATAAATTCTTGATAAGATGCATCGCCTACCACCAAGAAAGGATAAAAAATAAAAAAGTCGGCCATCATAGTTCAATTCAATTCGTCATGATAGACCTTTGGTTTATAACTTAGAAAAAGAGTAGTGACAAATTAATGATGTCTGTTTTCAAAGAGGTTATGGAATACGAATGTACATAAACGACCAAATGACGCCATACTATCATGAAGTCTTTTGTAAAACTAAAGAATTTGGTAAGTATAAATTAATATGGTTTAAGGAAGGTAAGATTAAGTTAAGAAAAAATTAAAAGGACATGCCACTGCACGTAATAAAAAAAAATAGGAAGATCAACTAAAATCTAAGATTAAAATGCACCAACGTTGTGAAAATTGATTTGCATAGTACCAAAATTGTGTTTGACATTTTTTGACTGAAATTGGTGTTATGAAATTTAAAAACGGATTTACACTCAGTTGAAACTTTACAACATACCGGTACACTAGTGAAGCAACCAGTAGCGTCGATAGTATCCTACTGCTTGTTGGAGAATCGAATCTGGATTCTATACTCCATTAGCTTTTTTTAACTAAAAATTGATACTAATAATGTAGTGCATGCAGATATTCAGATGAAGAATACCAATTTATCCATTTTAATTATCTGCAGGTAACTAACCCAGTCAAGTACAAATAAATTTGTTTTGGACTTTGATAAAATTCTTTAAAAATATGAATAAAAACTTTTATATCACAGGTGATATGAACATCCAAAATAAAATATAAATGACGGTACACTAAAACTACTGACAAATTATCCTAACAAATTAGCCTTATGGATTTTCCCGCAAAATCGTCTCGCCAACAAGCTGTGAAATCGTATAAGTGAATTCGTATATTGATCATTTTTATTTTAGAAGAAAAAGTTGGAATTCTACTGATATCGGCATTGAAGAGAAATTATCAGATTTAGTATTTCATTTCTCTACAATTAGACACGCATGATGCAAACAAAACTAATGAAACCAGTTCATTAAATCATAATCCAAGAAATGACAATTATTAACTGGGATTTCCTGGATAAGTATTACAATCTACATCATTAAAGACGTATGATGTGCGTGTTTGTTTGTTTGTACCTCTGCTCCTACGGAACCAAAGCACCTACAAACATGGGAGTAGGACCAAACGAAAGATAGTTAAATTACGCTCAGTATAGGCCGATTTTCATCGCCTCAAAAACGCGAAAAACCCTGAAAAACTAACGTCAAAGTTTTTTTTAAACCCTTATGTTGTTTGTTCATGACGTCATAGTTTGTTCATGAAAACCTCCTCGACCGAAGAAAGATGACCTGGAAAAGGAAGCACAGAAAAAAATAACCTAAAAGGACAACCATGGAAAAAACAAAACAATAGATTTGATTTTAAAACGGTGTCAAGAGTTGCAGCATGAAAGCTCCTCGAGCGTAGCGAGACGACGTGGAATGAGCGAGCGAAGCAAGCGTCTCCACTAGTAACCGAATGAGTGTATACGTCAGTTAAATGTAAGATGATGACAATATAATAAAGAAAAAAATTAATAAAGAACCTCTAAGACAAAAATAATAAACATGGATAACAAAAGAACTCGTTCCATAAAAATCAATTTGTGGAAATCCTTTAAAAGAAGGGACACACATTGACACCGTATAAATTAAAGAATATAAGAAACTCAAACTCTTATTTTCCAAAACGATTAATGAGTTTAAACAAAACTATTTTACTCATTTAATTGAGAATCCTATCAGTAAAATTGAGAACATATGGACTCATATTAAAATATTTCTTGATAAAAAACGAAAGTCTTCACTTGATCACGAAATTCTAAAAATCTATAAATTTGATACTCCTCCTACATTAAGTAACAAAGTTAACTTATACTTTTCTAATGTTTTCGCTAAACTGCATGAACATTACAGACAAAGAATAACTACCACTAAATCTCATTTAATTATAACAGATAATAACCTTAACTGTAAAAATTCTAGTGGTATCTTTGAATCTGATCCTATCATGGCCACTAATACAATCAAGAGTACGAAAATAAACAAATCTACCGGAATTGATGGCGTCATGATATTAGTGATACCATGGAAAATTCGTCTATTTTTATTAAAAAAATTCAATTATTACTACTCAAACCTGGCCTGAAGAACTTAAAAATCCAAGTTCTTAGACCAATTTGTAAAGAATGGACCAAAACTGACATGCGGTAAAAAAAAATTTTGACCTAATTGCTCTTCTATCTAACATAAACAAAATTATTGAAAAATTCTTTTTCAAAAGCATCTCAAACTTCTTATGTAAACAAGGCTAACAAGCGGCTACAGCGACTGTCTAGTCGCACCGGTCTTCTGACAGTTCCTCCACTTCCAATGGTGAGGCGCACACCTCTATCATGCACTACCAACAGCTATCTCTAGTATACTAATGTAAAAGCAGTATAGCCATCACAATTGTCAGTTAAAAATGTGTTAGGGTTTAGGCCTATTTTACATTTTAGGCATAATTGTCAGCTTTTAGGCCTAATTTTAACCAGCAGTTTTAATTTCGTAAGTAGCAGCTAACGGAGATATGGATTGTATAGTAAGCCTATTCATATTTGCAACACGGTGCGCCTACAGGCACACAGTTACAGTGTTACAACATAAAGCACAACGTAGCCTATATAGATCAGTGGGAGTAGGGAAGTGACGAGAGAGACGCTGTTGATGAAGCCAACAGCGACTCGTAGCAACTTGACGTTGCCATGGTAACATGATTTTTTAGGCCTAATTTTCATTTTTAGGCCTAATTAAAAAAATGCAGTTTTAATTTCGTAAGTAGCAGATATAGGCCTAATGGAGAATTTGATTCGACGGTAAGGCTATTCATTCATGCAACAATGCGATAGGACTATTTTAAACGAAACTCAAATCCATTTGTTTTTATTGAGTGTTACCTTAAGATTTTAAATCAACGATCAAATGTTATTATTTAATTTAGTTACGTGAAGAATTTTATGAGGAAGTAACGATGTTTTAATTTGCCATGTTATTTAACTAATTTCTCACACTGAACCTAACGTTGTAAACAATGGTCGTCAATATCTGGTAACGTTGCGAAATAGGAAAAAGTGACCGACGGACGGACAAAGTCGTTGCAATAGTCTTCTCAGCCGGTACGTCTGTACAGAAGACTAAAACAGTACCTTTATATATAATCAATACGAAAAAGTGCAGCACTGGAGATGCTGTTAAACACATTAATAAATTAATTTCAAATTCATTTCATGAATGTAAATATTAAAGCTGTTCTTATCGATTTACAGAAAGCATTCAACATTATTGATCACTAAAAACCTTTTAAAATATTGCTATAACTATGGACTACGAGGCAAATGTCACAATATATTTATGAGTTATCTTGAAATAGGAAAGCCTTTACAACATTGATAATAAAATCAGTAATGCAACCAATGTCAGTTTTGGAGTACCACAAGGCTCGGTACTGGGACCTCTGTTATTTAACATTTATGTAAATGATGTTTTGAAATACACTGACACTTGTGAAATATTTCTTTTTGCAGAAGACATGGTTTTGCTTTCTATAGATGCGGATAAACAAGCAATGGAACTTGCCTGAAAAATAATTTTCATAAATTGAATCACTGATTTTTCATTAATGGTGTATTTATCAGTGAAGATAAAACTTTTTCTGTTGACATAAGCTCCACATATAGAAAATTTTTAAGCGGCCCTTTATTTATTTATACTAAAAACTGTCTAAACCTTACAAACTCTGTAATGTGTGGTGCAGTGGCAACCCGGACCACTGCACTGTGACTGAGGTTGGCGCTAATGACCAAGTTGTCAACGCGCCATTAAGCCTCAATCACCCTCCCCCCCTTACAAACTGTAGTAATACATGCACCATGATAAAAAGCAAGTCTCTGAATACCTTGGATTTGGTATTGATAATCACTGGAAATGACTGGCATATTGACTTTTTAATAACAAATCATCTTAGGAAAGTGATCCTATTCTTCTATAAAATAAAAACAATTACTAAACAAAAAAGATAAATGTATTATCTTTGATGCTTAGGTAACTAGTCATTAGAAGTTCGTTTTCGCATCCTCGACCAAAATTGGATAGCTTCAAAGAGAGCGGCATAATACTAACTAAAGGGATATAAATCCCTGTTGGCTTTCCTGCATGACTCAGCTTTGCGACGTTAGTTCAAACGTATGTAAATGTTGCCAACACATTCGTTTTCTTGTTTTTTTTCTTGCAGTGCGAAGTGATTTTGCGATATTAACTCTAACCAGCGTAATTGTTGCAAACGCTATTCTCAACGGGTCGCACGATATACCGGAAGGATTTATGTCCTTTTAAAGGTTTTGTTTAGAAAAACAAACTGTCATGAATCAACGGCTAAATTATATTAAAAAAAAAACACACAAAAAACATAGGATTTCAGGTATATATAAATTGCAGAACTTTACAGTTTTATTAAAAAATTATTTTAAAATTAAAATTAAACTCAAAGATGAATTTAGAGCGTAATTGCTTCGTGACGATACATTAAGATACGGGAGTCCACTTATCAAAAACAATTATGGCACAAAAAATAAAAGTTTTTACAATCCGTTCATTTTTAAGCACGTTCCAACTGATTTGCTAGATATCAGAAGCTTTTCTACGGCTAAAAATTAAATAAGAAACTGGCTGACTGATAATTAACTTATAACTCCAAATGGACTTCTTGTTAAATATAAGATTTGAAATATTGCATGTACTTTCTATTGTTTTGTGTTTAAAGTTTATTCACTAGGTAATTATGACGTAATATTTCTTTGTTGCCATACAAGGACTTGTTAGTCCTATGTGTAACATCTGTCTAAATAAATTTGTTTAGTTATTTT
>JAHWFP010105112.1:6141-17507 GCA_023313725.1 Lithobius niger | reverse complement strand
TACGGTTTTCGACGCTGTATAATTTTGGTTGTGGTGTGTGCGTTCCCATCGCGTGATCCGGAAGTGTCAAAAGTGTTGAGTCATCGGCAAACGTGTGGGTTACCGGCAAAAGTGTGGGGTAACTTGATAACCCACACGTTTTGCGTTGACGCACACTTCCGCTCACGGTTAACGGGATTTAACCTACGGAAATTTAGCATGGCGTTGAGTTAGCGTGACGTCAGAGCCGTGGTATAACTTATTTAAAGTGATGCCCTAATCGTTTTAGGTGGTGTATTAGTAATCCAGAAGGGGGGGGGGAGAATTGATGCTTAATGCCGCGTCGACAACGAAGTCATTAGCGTCAACCTCAGTCACAGTTCAGTGGTCCGGGTTACCACTGCCACACACATTACAGAGATTTGAGGTCCTCGGTTTGAGTCCAAGTTATTATACCTCGCTAACGAAACGTAAGTGTCGTTTTAAAAAAAAACCTAGCACACGTTTGAGATGCATGATGAACATTTACAAACTTTTTTTTTTTAACTTCCAGGTACACTTGGGACACTGTATGGCAAAGGTAACACCAATCGCCATGGAAAGCAGCATACTAACCGTCGATGAACTGGCAGGATTTTCTACTCTGACAGTAACGGAAAGGAAAACATGGAGAATTTGAACTCCCAAACCCTGCACTATGACAAAGCCTGAGAAAGTTTCCAAAGCAAGTCAGAATAAATAAAATCGATTCTGAAGGTGGCAGTCTCACACTGTATTACACTGCTTTCACACTGCTGTCACACTGCTCTCGGTCGATCGTCCTTTATTTGAGCTCAGCACTGTAAATTGGACGAGAGGTCATAGCCTAAAACTGAGCGTACCTAAGACACGATTACCTTGCCGCAGAAATTTCTTTGCCGTAAGGGTGGTCCCCGTCTGGAATTCACTGGAGGAGAACATGGTTGTGGCACCGACGGTACTTGCATTCAAGCGCCATCTAATGAATATGGATCTGACTCGCTTCCTCAAGAGGCCCCAATTTTGTGGCAGCCATTGATTTTTTTTCTTCGCACTGGACATGCAGTTACTGCATCAATCTGTTTTTCCTATTTTACTGCATCAACTTTTTATTGACAATTGACCTAATCTGGTCAGGTTTTTTATCTTTTTTAGGCTAACAGTTAGTGGCTATTCAGCCCTTGTTAGTTTATTATTATTATTATTTATTACCAATGAGACTAGCTATTTCAAGCAGTTCGTAACGCTCTGAGATCTGATTGTATATTACTAGGAATTCATGATGCAACAAGCTTCGTTAATTATAATTAAGGAAAAAAAGTTGGAATACTTTCTCCATTGTAATTTGACGTTTTACTGGCATCGTTGCTTTCTTGCTACATATTGTGGGAAATTATGGAACTATAGCTGTCGCCCTTAATCCAGCAATCATTGTTTTTTGTTCCTCTGTAGAATGCGTTGACCAGTATTGTATCGGTTTTTATGTCCGATGTTGGGTTTTCTGGATGGATATAGTGTTTGTGGAATGCTGAATAGCCTATTTTCCCCCGGTTTTCCCTTAATAATGCGGGTCCTTTGGTTTCGGCACTCCAATGCTGCCGGTTCTCGAAGGCCCCGCTTGCTAAACTTTGGGTTCGTAATTTTGTCATTGATGTGATTATTGGTGTGTGCTTTCGTACTACGGTTTGGAGATTTATTGTTTGAATTTTGCCAGAAGAGTACGTTTGTTGTTTTGGCTGTTGTTTATTGTGATTTTATTTTTGTTGCAGTTTTGTGGGTGTGTGAAACCTGAAAACACCCCCTCCCCCCTCAAAAAAAAAGTAAGAGAGATGGTGTTTTTTTTTTCCCGCTAACCACTGTTATTGGATATCTCCTCACTCTATGTCGGACCATTTAGAAACACAGTGACGTTGTTACCCAGCCTTGGGACTGGGACATTGCCACGACGACCGGCAAGCGATTGGAATTCCGTTGGTTCAGCAGCCATTGCTCATTCCTCTTTCTTCGTCCAACCGTGCGTAACTAGCTACTTCTATTGCCAACGTTCGCGGGTGAATATAAACATTCCTTGTTCCTTTGAAGTTAGTTTGTAAACGTTGGGTTGGAGTTATGACATTTCGTGATTTCTAGGGGAGGTGGAATATATTAAATGGAGATTTCATGTATGCCCCAAGGAATATTCTCCTTTGGCAATTGGTGACCTCTGAATGTAAAATTTGACTTTCGCTATGGGAGAATGTGCGTAATCAACTTTGAGTTTAGTGCGTGGGAGTTTCCTTTGGGCGTAGTCGGGGCGACTTTGTGATGAGTAGTAGAGAAAGAAAAAAACATACTTCCTTTCAGGTAAAGGGTTATTGCAATAATGAGTGTTCCCGATATTAATAGTTGTTTAATTGTTTCTCTCCTTTTTTTTCGTTATTTAAATTTAAATTTAAATTAGTTTATTAAAAAAATGAGTGGTGATTATATGGGTCGACTCCATAAAATACATCCTTGGGACACAAATTAAAAAAAAAAACGCAATATTTCAGCCCACGCTTGGGGGCCGTCATAAGGCACATACACACAGAGTAAAACGAGGGAGGTTTAAGCCCTAACAATGACTAGCGGCCGTTTTACCGGAAGTAGCGGCCAACTTCCGGTAAAATGGCCGCTAGTCTTTGTTAGGGCTTAAACTTCCCTCGTTTTACTCTGTGTGTATGTGCCTGATGACGGGCCCCAAGAGTGGGCTGAAATATTGCGTTTGTTTAAAATTTGTGTGCCAAGGATGTATTTTATGGAGTCGACCCATAATCACCACTCATTTTTTTTAAACAACAAAGCATTCTTCTCCAGTCAATAGTTTATTAAATTTAGTATGTATATGATTGAAGTCCTCACTCCAGCAAATTTAAAGTAACATTAATCAGTTTTTCCAGTTTTTAGTCGATATTCCTGCATGCCATAAAAAGATACACTGATTACAAACAAAAACGTCAAATGGGCCATAAGAAAGGGTCATATGATTGAAGTTTCACCTTCACTTGTCAAAATGTACACGGAAAAAAATTATGATTTTTAATTTAATAATCAAATGTACAATTCAGAAAATTGCATTTGTTTAAGTGCTGTTGTGCTTTATGAATTAAAATGTTAATCATATTTTTTGTGCACAAAAACAGTATTTTGCTAAAATATATGATTGACTATTTTACTTCGTAAAGTACAACAGCACTTATAGAATGCAATTTTCTGAATTGTACATTTGATTATTAAATTAAAAATCATAATTTTTTTCCGTGTACATTTTAACAAATAAAGTGAAACTTCAATCGTTTAACCCTTTTTTTTTATGGCATGCAGTAATGTCGACTAAAAACTGTAAAAACTGGTAATTGTTGCTTTAAATTGCTGGATTGTGGACTTCAATCATATATACTAAATTAAAAAAACTAAGTGAAATGTAAATTTAAATAACGGAAAAAAGGAGAGAAACAACTCAACAACCATTAATATCTGCTGGACTCCAATCATACACATGCTAAATTTAATAAACAATTTCTCAATAAGGATAATGTTTCCTCTTCACGTTTCCCCAAAGTGCAGGTGAATAATTGTTGGCTCACCAGCATTGTTAGCATTTCTTTATTCTCCAGTCTGCGGCCTTGCAGTGCTGGAAACATCGGTTCTCGTCGGATCACAGAAGTTAAGCAGCATTGCCCCCGATTGGTACTTGGGTGGGTGACCTCCTGAGAATCCATTCTGGGTGTTGCAGACATAGGGCCTTAGGGCTTCGTCGGGCAGATGACCGGGTGCGGTTAACGCTCGCTAAAAACCCTTTGACCCTTTCTCCAGTCTATGCTTTGCGGATTTCCTAATTAAAATGTTTAAAACAATGAAAAACAGTAAAATTGATCCCTCAGTGTTCCGTAACTCCGGAATACCTCGGCCAAGTAAAAAAGTGGCCTCATTCAGAACGAAGGAGAACAAAACTTCTGGCTTATACCATGTTTCAGATTTTAGGTAGATGCAGATAGTTTTTTTCTGAAACTGTGGCAGAACAAGAACAACAAAAATAACAAGTGAACAGTTGACAAATTTGTGTGTGGCTCCCTATTTTTACTCTTGCGTAGAATTGCACAATTTTTGTGTAAATATATCTTCTATACTTTTGTACTATCTGGCCAACTTGGGTCAACAAAAATGTTGAATATAGGGACGGAGATACTGATTGATTTAATTTTCCTATAGTGTGGACTTCAATCATACTCGGCTATCGTTAGCAACTATGCGGCTTGCTTTCATGTGTTTCCAAGTTTCTTTTGTTATAGTTGCGGTTGTATTGTTGTATTTTGATTTCGGTGGAGAAGGAGAGATTGCGCATCTGTTGGTCGGGCATATAGGTTCGAGTGAATTCATTGATTAAACAAATGTATACACAACACACAAATTGCTGTAATTATGTAAAGGAAAGAGGAAGACATGGCACTTACGTTTCGTCGGAGTGGCATGACCCGGATTCGAACTGGCAACCCAATTCGTCCCCAGACCACTGACATTGGGTTAACAGTTTGAATCCTGGTCACGCCACTTCGACGAAACGTAAGTTCTTGAAGGTTACTTACTGTACTACGTTATTTCTTGTGTATGATTTTCGCTGTTTGACATGTTTAACTCTCACCTTTCTTCGTCCCTTAGCAATCTAAAAAAAAAAAAAACCAGCGATACTGCGTAGTTTTGTTCTGCGAGCATGATTTTCTCAAAAATTGAGTGGGAATCTAAAAGAAGTTGTGTAAGAACGAACCTGCACCGGCATTTTCCTTATTTTTTGATTCCGATTTTAACAGCAAATAATTTTGGGCTTTGATCAGCAAGACAAATAAATAATTTCGCGTTAAATGAGTGAACGTGTGTGCAATGAACACGAAGCGGAATCACATTAACATCTCGATTTTTGCAGCTCCACAACAAATAAACGACGCTAATTTTCTGATAGAAACGCGTCTAGCGCTCTCATTACAGCAATCAAGCATGCTGAAACGCAGCCATAGAATTCCACCGTCTTTCCACCTGCAATGCAGAGCAATCAATTTGTGTTAACCAAGTTAAATTCTGTTTGCGCTGTAGACAAACACTACTTAAGAATCAAATCGAGTTTCCCCTAACACTTTTCAAACCCCCATTCTCGAGTCGCTCATAAGTTCCGCAGTAATAAAAGGCTTCTGTCGTGAAGGGGTGGGGTTGGCGGTTGGGGGAGGGGGGGGGACTGGGATGGTTTAGAAGGAAATGTAAGAGTGATGTTGGTTTAACGTTCTTCTGTGCTGCTCACAGTTGAGTCGAGACTTGAGGAAAGGTTAATTACATCTATAAACAGAAATTAAGTGCAAAGCAACGATGGGTGGGCGAGAGAGAGAGAGAGGGAAGCGTGTCGCTCACGTTCCTGCCTCCCTCTCTCTAATTTAGGCTCGGGATTGTTTGCAGGACAAGTTCTTAGAGAAGTTCTTGAGGTGTGCTGAAGGCCTTGCTTTATTAGTTTAATTTGCATTCTTAAGTCGGCCCCCGCAAATGAAGCGCGCCTCACGTGCGCCCAGCAATCTTTAATCCATTCCGAATATTGATTGGAATAAGTGGCTTCACACCAAGGACGCTCGCAACTAACTCATTCCACTTCATCAGCAATTTAGCGATGCAGTTACAAAAAGGGCCAAAAAACGCTTTAAAAAAAATTAATATCGTTAAGTTTTAATACGTGTAAAAACCTCTCTTAGGGACACACATCACTGCTTTATGAGCTAAGATTTAAAACTGATAGATTTGAACGTGGGACGAACATTCTCTCAAAATATGGTAATGGAGAGTGGTGGAGCCTTCTTTCTACTACGCTCTGAAAAACACTGTATTCTGACAGTATATGCACATCTCTGTGTACCAGCACAGCTAACACACCGAGTTGCACACTTGTAGTGGCAGTATGGGCGTGTGTTATGTCGTTACACAAACTATGTACTACTTGCACACAACTCATGTCTTGGCTATGTGCTGATGCACAGAGGTTTGTATAGAGCAGTGACAAGACGCAGTATTATTGTATATGACTCTATGCTGGAACCTTAATGGGTTAGCTGCAAGGGGGACTACAGAGAGAAACAGAAGGGCGTCATACTGAAGCCGATGCTGTGAAGAGTGATTTCTTAGACCTAAAACGCGCGATTTTTGTTGTTGCTGAAAACAACGTTATTTTAAGCCTAAGAAATCCGCTCTTCCGTTGTTTTTCCCTCCATTTTTTATGTAGTGCACCTTGTAGTTATGCCCTCCAAAACCCATACTGGTGCCAATCTGGTGCCAATACGGCGGCAAATGTCACTGCTCTATTGTCAGAACATATCTTTTTCAGAGTAGGCTAACTAATGTTTCTTATAGGGACTTTCTCGACACCACTGATCTCACATGAACGTAACGCATAATTACCGTAGTAACACTGATGTACTGGTATGTACGTGCACACTTACACCTGCTACTTCGCAGCTAGCGAGGATAGGAGGGCCCTGGCCTGTAGGCCCTAGTACTAACATGGTATAACCAGTGAACGAACATGAAACTTTACGATCATTTTTGGGGTAGACAACATCCTAATCGGCGCGAGCGGACAGAGCGCTGGCTTCCGAGCGAATCGTAGAAGATAGAATCGTATTTCTGATCTGAACACCAGTGGGACTCTATAAAATATCTCCCAACGTTATTTTAAGCCTAAGAAATCCGCTCTTCCGTTGTTTTTCCTTCCATTTTTATGTAGTGCACCTTGTAGTTATGCCCTCAAAAACTGATGACGCTTCCTGACAAGCCAACTCCCGCATCACCAATAAAAGATTTAATTTTCGGACAGTTGGTTACGTTTCGGGCTTATTCACACAAAAATTACTAAAAAAAAAGGGAGTTGCAACTTGCTGCAGAAAGTGGCTAGCACCACGTTGTGATTCAACATGTCGCCAACCACTTGGTGGAAGGGTGTTGTTCTCCCTGATTTTTTTTTAGGTATTGTAAATGAATCTAAAATGTAAGCAACTGGTCGGTCGAAAATTAAATAGTTTTGTTGACGACACTGCGGATGTCAGCTTGTCAAGAGGCTTCTGCAGTTTTAACTTGCCCTCCCAGCAATAAACCGCATTTTGAAATGACTATTTACATACTATTTGTCACGAGTTTCTGATTTCCTGCAGTCTATTATTTTGCAAAATAACCCCCCCCCCCCCAAAAAAAAAATGCCAAGCCTAAATAAAGTCATACTTCCTGCTATGCTAGGTCAAAAAAGCACAAGTTTCACAGGCAAACACTTTTAATTTTCGGGCAGATTTTCACTTGCAGGTCTTGTTTACCTAAAGAATACAGATACTAACCCTAAAACACAACACATAAGTTTGACAAAAAAAAAAAAAAACTGGTAACAACCAGTATTGAAGCAAACTACTTACAAAAAACATCAATAAAAGGGGAGCAAAATGCTCATCAGTCACACAAATTCACCGTCTTGTAAGGGAACTGATTTCGAATAATTTACTTTGAGGGAATTGTAGAACGTTAACCATTTTTCCACATCTTCATATCGCTTAAGAATGTTCCCTAGCGTATTACTGAAAATGTCTCTGATGATGAGTATGTTGTTTCCCTTTTATTGGTGTTGTTTAGTAAGTAGTTTGCTTTTAATACTGGTTGTTATGAGGTTCTTTTTTTTACTTTTAATTGTGTCTTTCTGTTTTTTATGTGAACAAGACATACAAGTGATACTTTGGCCGAAAATTAAAGGTGTTTTGCCTGTGAAACTTGCGCGGTTCTTTTTTTTTTTTTTTGCCTTTCCAGGTAGTCGTCGTCTTAGCTCTCACAACCGCAAATCAATTCTATTTTGGACAGAATCAAAGTTTAAAAAGTGTCTCTGATGTTTTTCTTTGATTTATTATTTTTTTTAAACACATTCACTTCATAAAGCATCAGTGTGTCGAAACAAGACTCAAAAGTTGTTGGGTTAGCCCGAGGACAGAATACCAAACGAAACCGTTGGGCAAATCTCTTTCTTGACTTGAAAGAGAGAGAAGGTTTCGCTTTACAACCTGACTCTAATTGGCCTTTGCGTTATCGTTTCCTCTCTTTCTCATCCCAAGTTGAGCTTTAGGAAGGGCCTTCCCTTTCCGAACAAGCAACAAATCACCTTGTTGGGGCGCTGCTTTCGTCTACAATACATTGTCGAGGCCGTGGTGTATGAAATTACGTGGCAATTTTGTTAGGCGGGGCTGCGGAGATCAAAGTGGTTGAAGCGCACGCCAGCCAAGGAAGAAGTTTTCTTTTTCTTCTGATTGCATTTTCATGCCGGACTTACGATCGATGACGATGCAAAATCCTTTGCTCTCGTCCCCCCCCCCCCCCCCCCAAGTTCCCCTACACCCCCACCCCCACGAACCCCTTCATTACCATTCGCATGCCGAGTCCCTATAATGTTTTATCGAAAAAACGATAAGTCGTAATTGATAAGGTTATGGCAGCGCAGTGGGTGAGAAAAAAATTGGGGATTTTTTTTTTGGAAAAAAAGGGAGACATCCCAGAAAAGTACAGGAATCGTAATGGTATGGGGGAAAATGGAGAAAGTGGATTTGTTGCTCGCGTGCAGAAGAATAATTTACAAGTGTTACGAGTGAAAATAGGCTCAAAAAAGGACGGTTCTATATAATATGCGGGTGTACATGCATTCAATTTTAAAACGTTTTACTGGCTGGCTGCAGCTTACAAATCGCATGGCAACACACTCGACCATTTTCAATTTCCAAATGTAGAAAATAGCTACCTCAAGCCAAGCTTACTTTCCCTAAGCCTTAAAACGAATAGAGGCTTCGTGCCAACATTGTTTTTCCGTCTTTTTTCTCTTCTTTTCAGAGACACAACACACGAATATCGATACCAAGTAAGAGACATTCAAGGTGAACATAACGAGAGAGTTGGTGACAAACACTGTTGGGTGATGGCTCCCTAAGAGTTTATTTAGCAGATTAAGAAACTTGAGGCGGATTAGTTTTGCCTGGGTTCTTTCAAAGGTGCTTTTATTCTTTATTACAATACTGCCTTTTGTTTGGCGTTACTCTTATCTTTGATCTTATCTCTACTCTTATCTCTTAGCTTAGATACGGCAGAGTAAAGGTATAAAGACGAAGCACGCACACAGGCTTGATAGGAATAGATTAGATAGACAGAATAGATTTGATAGCTAGATTCGATTAGATAAGGATAGATAGAAATAAACTACAAAATTACGAAATTACAAAATTATTTTATACACTTACTTTAATAAAAAACTTACTTTTGTTATTGTATGTATTCATTTATTCCTAATTGTTTTAAGTGTTTAATCTAAGTATTCTTATCGTGATCATTTGGTTTCAGTGAACTAAATAGTTTAGATTTCCATGACAACACTCAATAACGTAAACTTGGGTTCACTGACGACAACACCGTTTGGCGGTAGCTTGTTGAAAGCAAGTGCTGGTTTCACCCAAATATTTACTGTTGGCCAGAATAGGAGTAGCATTACCTGCATTATCTACCCTGCTTACTACCTTCCATAAGCTACCATTTTATTCTTCATATAAACCAGACAAGACGAAGGTATCCACCAACAAGGTCCTAACTGTGACTGACAATAGACAGCCAGCACAGAAGATGACTTAAGTCAAGCATAGATAGATTTAGGAGAGTTTAAGATTACAGGAACAGAAACTTTCTATACAGACGTGTCGGGAGTGTGTGGGGGGGGGGGGGGGATTGAGGCTTAATGGCGCGTCGACAGCTAGGTCATTAGCGCCAACCTTAGTCACAGTGCAATGACCTTGGGTTCTACTTCTGATATGCTTAGCACCCCACACCTTAGAGAAAACTACCTTACACATTTGACCTTGACCTTGTTTGCCATCCAAGAACCTTTGCTTAGTGAATACTCGCTAATAGGCCTGAAGCCTATTAGCAAGTATTCACTAAGCAAAGGTTAGGCAAACAAGGTCAGGAAGGTCAAACAAGGTCAAACAAGGTCAAGGTCAAATGTGTAAAGTAGTTTTCTCTAAGGTGTGGGGTGCTATTAGCATATCAGAAATAGAACCCAAGGTCATTGCATTGTGGCTGAGGCACGACTGCCATGATAACCAATGTTTTCAGAAATTCGGACAAGGGTTGGAGTGAAATGCACGATCCTGTTCGACTCCAGGATTCCCTCCAAACATATCATTTGCTACTAAAATTTTCAAATCTTTTAGACAGATTATTCATGAGTAAAATGTAAAAAAAGAAATACAAAACTGCTAGTATGGCTACCAATAAAACATACACGGTTAAAATCAGGATTACACTCAACAAAATGACGGATTCAAGCTCACGGCATGTCATGTCAATGGACAACCCGTTGCCGTGGCGTGAGCTTGCCTCCATCGTTTTGGTGAGTGGAATCGTGATTTAACATATAAGTTTTATCGGTAGTCATACTAGCAGTTTTGTACCTATTTTTTTTTTTTTTGCATTTTACTGTTGAAGAATTTGTCTGAAAGATTTGACAATTTTAGTCGTAAATTATAAGTTTGGAGGGAATCCTGGTGTCCAATGGGGTACGACATCACAGAAACTTAAGGTTAAAGTAAGTGAGTCCACACTTGGGGAGTGAGATCTAAACAGTGGAACCATTAATTGGTTTCGTTAGGTTTTATTGCATGTATGGTTGTGATTCACAAACAATTATGCATACAACTGTACCACAGGTTAAACGACGTGAGGTGCTACCTATGGACTGGGAAAGGTTACCATCTCCACCACAATCAGCCCCCCCCCTCCTTTAAATTTTGAGTTTTCTATACATGATAAATATCTTTGTAATAATATTGGAGGCCGGCTAAAAGGAAAGCCAAAAGGAAAACCACTTCTCCCCCCTCGCGCCCGCATTGAAAATGCACTCTCCAACTCTACCTACATGGAAACAGGAGGCAGGCATGAGTGGTCGATCAACTCAATAAAGGTTCAATCTGACAAGTCGTCGGGCCGAACAATCACTTCTCCCCTCCTCACGCCCGCATTGTAATTGCACTCTCCCATTCTACTTCCATTGAAAGAGAAGGCAGGCATGAGTGGTCGATCAATCTGAAAAGTCGTTGGGAAGAGTGCCGGAAAAATGTCCCGGGAAAAGTGTCCATAAACTTGCTTCATGACCGGCCCCGTGCATAGCACGGGCTTCCTCTAGTATTATTATAATTAATCGACTCCTCGACTCGACTAAGATTTCTCATCCCTATTATATCTCCTTTTTGACTCTCCTGGAAACCTGTCAGCGCCGGCTCACTAAGGGTGGTGACTTTTAGTCTCATTTTCCCCGG
>JAHWFP010105109.1:0-15593 GCA_023313725.1 Lithobius niger | reverse complement strand
ACACTGTCTGATTTTGATGATTTTAACAAAGACTTTAATTCCAGCCTCTGCATAAAAGTATGGAGGGTCTCAGATTGTGTGTCTGAACTGAGGCTTCCAGTCACTTCACTCTTGTGCTTCGGTTTTACGTCATTGCTTCTATTTTTTATAATTAATTTATTTGAGCCTTCGGCCGAAGCAACTAATGCTTGTATGGCTGAACCGGCTCAATTTTGAACATTATTTATGTCTGGTAAAGGGACTTAACTGCCGGCAATTCTTTTTCACCGAAAGGATTGTTAGCCCTTGGAACTCTCTCCCGGAGCACATTGTATCGGCTTCAACTCTTAACAGCTTCAAGGCTCCACTTGACTTTTAGAAACCGTGATCTGCTTTGGGGTTTTTGTGGGGGGGGGGGGGGGGGTTGGGTGCTTCATAAGCCTTGGCTTTGCACCGTCTTTATCTAATCTAATCTAATCTAATCTAAAAGGGAGGTGCCAACCCGGGGATTCGATCCGGGAAACCTCCGATCATCGTAGGGGCCGAAAGATTGTCCAGAATTGGCCAGAATAATTCCCATAGCCGCTGAAGGAGCATGGTAGCCTCTCAGGCTACTCTGGCCGGCTGTCCTGGCGGGGACTTTGCCAAGGTCCCCTTTCCAGGGTTTCGACCAGATCCGCAAACCTCCAGCAACCAGGCTGAGCTCTCTCACAACTCAGCCACGATGACCACCTACTTGCTGAAGCGCCTACTTATTCTGATGATTTCAATAAAGAACTTTTAATCCCAGCCTCTGCTTGAAATACGGGGGGCTTAAATCTGAGTTCAGACTGTGTCCCTGTAACGAGGCTATGTGTCCCCTCACCCACTTTGCTGCATTGCAAAGATACTATCTGAACCCAAATTCGGGATGCTTATGAGGTTAAATGACTGAGTTTGTGCCCTTTACAACATTTTCTTCAGTTCCTTAATGGCCACACAAACACACACACACACACACACACACACATACCCGAAGTCTAACAACGACACAAGGTCCAATATTAGGTTAGAGCATTAATTTCTGACCAAAACCTTTGCTAACGTTGTTTCGTGTTTTCTTTCGTCTTAGAAAAGAAAGTCACCAAAACGACAACTGAAGAAAAGACTAAAACGGTCAAGACTACGAAGACGAAAGAAAAGAAAAAAAGCAAATAATCTTGTACGAATTTCTTAAATAAGTTTTATCAATGTATTTATCCAGTAATTAAACATTTATTTCTGAATTATTTCATAAACTAAGAAATAAAATGAAACAAACAGTTAAGCAATGATAGGCAAACATTGTGTGTTAGTTCAGATCTACCCCAAAACAAAACTTAAGGATTCCCGTCAAGGTTTTCAGCCGTTTGAGGTCGTAATATCAAACGCCAAGCTCTTTTGCCAACCTAATCCCACCGAATAACACTCCGAAGGCTAAATGAAATCTATGAAAATTGCTTACTGCGTAATTTTCTGTTGTGTCATTGGTCGTTTGAAGTCTTCGTAGGCGAGGTTAACTTGGCGAAAGAGCTTGGCGTTTGATATCACAACTTCACACGGCCGAAAATCTTGGCGGGAATCCTTAACAAGTTTTGTTTTGGGATAGATATATGATCTATTTGGTCCAAATTGATGAAATCCATTTTTTTTTCCTCAGGAATTATGAGAATGAAACACCAATCTAGTTTTCTGGTCGTTCTTTTTTTGGGGGGGAGGGGGGGGGGGGGGGGGGGGGTTGTTCAATTTCCAGGACAGCAGTCACCCTTTTTCTTATGATTAGTATTTTTTATTAGTATCTATTACATGCGGACGGATTTATGTAATGTCCAGTTGCTGGTGTTTCCTGATTAGCAGTGTTTGTTGATTGGCATTGTTTTAATATTTTGTATTGTTATGAAATAAGCTGCTTGTACAAACGAAACAATCTATATACACAAACCAAAACCCTTTTTCTTCAGTCTTATGTCTTGCGGCTGGCGTTTGCTGATTGGCATTGTTGCATAATAACAATGTTAAAACAATTTAATAACAAATTAAAACAATCAATTTTATCAAAACCACCTCTGGGTGTAATGATATCAATGTACAAAATCTGGCTTAAATTGATGCAGTGGTTATTCCGTGATGCGGATACAATGTTGTTTTGGAGTGGATTCATAAACGGAGTTATGCTCGACCTTCGGCCTCGCTTCGCTCCAATCATTTCTCGCTCGGCCGAGTAAAGGCGCGTTTACACAAGGACTCGTCTCTGCATTCTTGCTGCTAGAAGCTAGAAATTCTCTGAAATTCCAACATGGCGGCGGTTTTATCTCTGCCAGCTGGCAACGAAACGAGTCAATAATTGAGTTTATAAGCGATTGGGAAAACTCGTTTCGTCAGGAGGAATTCTTTATCTTATTGTCACGAATTATAAGACTACAAGCATTTGCTCGAACGATGTCGGATTAGCTATTCCAGGAAGCGTCGTTACCATGGCAACGACTCCGTTGCCATCGCGATTAAATATCAGCTACGAGAATTCAAAGGCGAGTTGTCGCGCAAACTCGCCCTATAAGTGTCCGCGGCCTATCTTGAGTTCTCCGCAGAACAAACACAAATAATCGATTGTACGTTTTCAGTCGCAGAGTGCCTTGTTGATATCCAAGATGGTTACAAAAACAATGGCGGCCGTCGATTAAAGCCACCCCCTCCAGGAAGACGTAGCCGATCACAAAATATTTGTAGGACTCAAGATACGCCGCGCACACAATACTCGTAATCTCCAAAACCCAACTGTATACGTAGGTTTTTTTACATCCTCGAAGTGCAAAAGTACTCGCTACCGTTTACTGAAACTGAAACATGACCCTGGTACTGACACTGACATTGACAAACGCTACTGACTCATTTTATTTCAGCTAAAAATTACTATACAAAGCATTCGTCAAGACGTGGACCATTTTGGTACGGGCTCTGTTTACCACTCGAAAAAAAGTGGTATAGTCAGACGTTGGGATAAATTTGTCATTTGAAAAATGTCCTCAATGTCCAGATCTCGTCATTTCTTCAAGTTCTTGACCTTATCCGAACAAATTTTTGAAAAAAGAGGCATACATGGCTAAATTGAGAAAAAAAAACAAAATTACTAAAACCATATATTAGTAGATAATCGAAAACAACCTACTATTGGTTAAATAAACATACACAAATTATACAAAGGAAAGAGGAAAACCATGCAGCCAAACAACTAAAGTGCGCGCGGCCTGTCTTGAGTTCGCCGCAGAACGAAAACAGATAATCGATTATACTTTTTTGGCAGCAGAGTGCCTTGTTGATATCCAAGATGGTTACAAAAACAATGGCGGCCGTCGATTAAAGCCGACCCCTCCAGGAAGACCTAGTCGCTCCTAAAATACTTCCAGGACTCAAGATACGCCACGCACACAATTAAATCATACACTAAAAATAACGCAGTACAGTAAGCCACCTTTATGCACTTACGTTTCGTCGGAGTGGCATGACCCGGATTCGAAGTGGCAACCCAATTCGTCCCCAGATCATGACATAGCGCCTTTATCACTATACCTACTCCTCCACTGGCCTAACGATGACTCGCTGAACCCGTTATTAAGGTCACAGCAGTGACCAGGGTTCCATTCGACCGAGAATGCTTGCAGCCATAGGCAATGGAGAAGGAAGACAAATACAACGACTCAATCAAGGGTTAAATAAATATATACAAATCTCAGTAAATTATACAAAGGAAAGAAGAAACCCAGCCAAACAGCGAAAATCAAACCCTAGAAATAACGTAGTACAGTAAGCCATCTTTGTCAGTGACCTATAGGGACGAATTGGGTAGCCAGTTCGAATCACAGTCATGCCATTCCGACGAAACTTAAGTCCATAAAGGTGGCTTACCATACTACGTTATTTCTAGTATATGGTATTCGCTGTTCGGCTTGTTTTTCCTCTTGCCTGTATAACCTATGGTTGTATTGGCGTGTACTTGTAAAACTACAAGATAATAAAAAAAAAATTGCATTCAAACCGCATAAAAATAATAGGAAAAGCCAAATATTGCAGCATAAGAAACATTTATCATTAAAATAATTTTTAGAACAATTGCAAAATCGCTCAGCTGTCCTTATTTCAAAAATTTCAGTTTTCCTATAAACACTCTTAGTTTTTAAATTTCAGTATTCATTGATCCGTGTTATTAATAATCTTCATATTACTTGTTTTCTGGGTTTTTGGTGGCAGGATTTTGTTTTTATAGGCCTATATTATTTTTTTTACTCAACTTAAAACACGAATACTTACTTAGATCAGTAAATTCACCAGTTACTATCAAGGCGGGTATATAGAAAATGTATCCTGCAGAAAACAGAAAATTTAATTAACAATGATAGTAAACAGGAAAGACGGAAATAACAGAGGAAACACCAGTATAAGTAAACAAAATGTCAGATCAGGGCGCGTTTATGTAATAACTCGCCTTCGTATTCTCGCAGCTGGAACTTAATCGCGATGGAAAAGATGTCGTTGCTACAATAACAATGCTTCCTTGATTAGCTAAATCCGACATCGTTTGAAGAAGGACTTGCAGTATCATAATTCGTGACAGTAAGATGAAGAATTCTTTCTGACGAAACAATTTTTCCCATTCGCGTCTGAACTGAACTGAAGAGCAGATTTCCAAAAGGGCCGGCGTCATTTTTCAAAAAAGCTACGTTTTACAACGGATAGAGGTCGCCACAGGCGTAGCAATCATTGAGTAATATTGTGTGATGTCAAACTGTTCTAAGTCGCACGTTATGGGTACGAAAAAAATATTTGTTTTTTCAAAACGGCATTAGTCACCGAACGAGTTAGTTCCAATTGGGCGTAAGTCGTTTTAAGCCAATCAGTGACTAGCGTTAGGTCATGTGATCACAATGGCCGACTGAACGCCGTATACTTGTGGCCAAAATTCTGCTGATTTCCGTAGACTTCTTTAGATATTTTGTTAGATAGACACTGATAGGGATTTGAAAGTAGTTTTATTGCCAGATCACTCTAGAAAACGAAAAGGGGAAAAAAAAGCTTGTAACTAGGGCCGTCATCAGTTCCACTGTCGACATAACGGAGCGGGCTCCGCTTTCTTTGCTGTTTGGCTGTCAATCGGATCGAATCGGATTTGACTTGTCATTTGTAAACAATAAGAGACAGATGCTTGGGGTTTGGGCCATTGGATAGGTGGTGAAAATGGTGTATTTAGACGTCCAAATCGGTCGACGAAAAGTGAAAATATCTTGAATTTGGTTTATTACCGCCTAACGTCGAATTTGAATTTGAATTTATTAGGAGAGGCTAATCGGCCGTAACACCGCCGGTTTATCATCAACAATCAATCTTTTAACAATCGGATGCCTTGAACAATTAGAAACGGCTTCGCGTCTCGCTGTTGTTTTGATTTTCGCTCTTGCTGTTGGTCCATTTTGTCACCCTGATGGTTCCTCAACCCCATGTCCGATTCCGGATTTTTCTTTTGATAAACCTTGTCCGGACTCCCGTGTTACTGCATGCAAAGTTTGGTTTCGATAGTCCTTGTGGTTTTAGCGTGATGCGCGGTCTAAGATGTATAGGATCGTACCCGTTTGCCGAGTGCTGAGCTCTAACAATAACGAGGGCGAGGTATTGTTGGGCTCAACATGAGGGAACGGGTAAGATCCTATTTCTCAGCCGCTTTCTCATTCTCCGCACGACCCGTCATTGTTACCACGCGTTGACTTATTGTTGCATTTGAACTAGTGCTAACGATAGTTAATGTGGCGTACAAACGTTCTAGTGAAGATAAGATGGTGGCAGCGTCTGATGTTTTGCACGGTAACCAAACCACTGACAAAACAAGATAAATGCTGCGAATTTGACAATGAACAATTAAAGCAAACATTCATGGTGCCACATTGCATTTCCTACAACTGTGTTATGTTTTGTGATGAATTTTAATTCTTGCATTACGAAAGTTTCGTAGTTTTTTTTTTTTAGGTTGCAGCGCATTTCTGAATTTTAATAATTCTTGAATACGAAAGCTTCGTACTCTACTTTTTATTTTGGTTGTTGGATGTATTTGATTTCCGTTAATCAATCATCTTTGATAAAATTACGAAAGGAGATTCGTGTTGTTGGCGTTTATGCCGTATTTGTGACAGATGTAAAACGAAAAAGGAAAGCAGTGTTGAGATATCCCAGCACCCAAACCGAAAACCATTGTTGCGATCCTACACTGTTCCATTGTTACAAGAGTGCGGAGAAGAAGAAAGCGGTTGAGAATACACTGAAGCGTCTTCATAGCGGAGCTTCGCTCGGCCTTCGGTCTCGTGCCGCTTCAAAAAGGGAAACTTGCACACAGAAGCTAGCAAGGTACCCAAAAGTTGTTGATAAACATGGCGATGATATTGGTACCAAGCAACATCAACAATACCAAGGCGATCTTGACTCATGCCAAAACGTACACTTATCACCATAAAGTGAGCCAAGATGAATACACACTTGGCTCCATGATACAAACTATCCAAAAGAAAACACGCCCAAGCAAAAATGACTTACGTGATCGCTCAGTTATTTCCAAAAGGGGTGTAAATCAAAAACTGAATAATTTGTTGATGACGTAATAAACGACAGTAAGTTTTAAACACCGTGAGTTTTTCGTTCTTATAGGTTAAGCCTGACACACCCATACCTAGTTCCATAAGCGCGTCAACAATTGGTTTTCCATGAATTTCAAACCAATTAAAAAATTTAAAAACAGGAAAAAAAAATTACTTAGGCCCGTTTGGAAATAACCTCTTCAATTATTGACTCATTTCGTTACGAGAGCCAAAACCACCGCCATGTTGGAATTTCAGATAATTCCTAGCTTCTAGCTGTGAGAATGCAAACACGTGTCGATGCCTAAACATGCCCTTTTTTACTGGCACTAGCGGCATAGAGCGGAAAGCTAGAAACAAATCAGTTAACCTGCTGGATCAGTGTAGGTCTGAAAACACTGAAAGGTCAAACGGAAAACATAAAAATAGTGAAACCTCTGAAATCAATGAGGGACCCATGCCCCAAATGCCCCAAATGTGGGTACGCCCTTGTACACGTCGGAAAATTTTAGAAAACTCGTTGAAGGCTAGTACACAGTACATTGCAATAAACATCTGCTCTGCCGTACGCAGAATCGCATTAGTATTAAAAATATTATGTAAGAGATATCCGTGAGTCGTAGTCGATTTAACGGTTATAATTGCTCGCGAGCGAGAAACGGCTAGTCCACTATCGAGGGGGTGGAGGGAAACACGAATGGGCGAAGCCAACGAGTTTTTTCACTCCAGCCCCGAGATAGTGGACTAGCCGTTTCGAGCTCAAGAGCAATTATAACCGTTAAATCGACTGGGACTCACAGATATGTATTTTAATGCTAAGGTGTGACGTCGAGCCAACATATCTAGTTATTGGAGATTAAAAAAAAAACTTATTTGAAAATTTTATTTGTGAATCATGACGTAAATTCCTGAACTCAAACTTCCGGTTTAAACTTCCTGTCTGCGAAAGTCTCACGTACGCGAGGACGTCCCTATATCCAGTCCCAGTCACCGACATTTGTGTTTAAGGTAAAACCGTATTTTTTCTACTTTATTAGTTTAAATAAGATATAGCGTATAAAATGAGCTATTCGCTTGAGTCTCGTAAGTTTGTAGGTGTGTTTAGGAAGTGTCAGTAGCGTAGTCTTCGTACCGTCGGAACGAAAAGTTGCCGTGTCGGACCATTGCTCCATGGGTGGGGGCGTAGCATAGTAGCCTACTCGAGGTTTTTTTTTCCGTGGTAGTCCTATAAATGTCGCAGGTTGCAAATGAGTCTATTTATGTTCGTTGCAATGGGGTTTGCTGGTTGAATTTGTGTTGTGTAGAGCGCGGGTGGAGCGGGGGTTGTGTAGAGCGCGGAAAAAGTGTTAGGTTATCAAAAAAGGGTGGGTTATCAAAATTAGCCCACGGTCAAGTGTGTGGGTTTTCAGATTAACCGTATACAACGGCTACACTTTTACCATTGGGATGTGTTGGCGTGACGTCACCACCGTGCATTAAATTTTAATAATAGAAGGTGTCGGCCAATAAGCTAATAGCTTGTTATTAGGCCCAAGCGGCAGATATTAAGTGGAAGGTTTTACCACCATCAGGAACAGTTGTTTTTTGCCGCATGAGGGAGGAAACCGGAGTACCCGGAGGAAACCCTCCTGCAACGGGCGGGAAACAACTGGAGAAAAACCCGTACATATACACTTCCCAGGATCGAACCCGGGTCGGTACGAAGCCAGAGATGTACAGCTGGGACCAAGACGCCTATCGAATCTGACGCCCCAGTGCTCGCAGCTACCCGTACACCCGTACTTATGTTACTGACACGTTTCTGGCTTAGTGCGATTCAAAGTTGAAAAAAAAAGTCTTACCCATCAAATAGAGTATACCTCCAAACTGAAAATAAAAATTTCCACACTATTAATTACAATTATCTCTTATTGATTTTTGGCGTCATCGTTCGATGAAACTTTTACACTCACCAAGTACCCCAGAACTGGAATTGCGGAGATCAGGCCGTCACCTAAAACGGGTTAATGAAAATAAATTTAAGACGCACCCTTGAAATGTGATGGGCGTTGAAAGATTATATAGAGCAGTGACACGACGTAGTATTATTGTATATAACTCTATGCTGGAGCCTTAATGGGTTAGCTGCAAGGGGCACTGCAGAGAGAAACAGAAGGGCGTCATACTGAAGCCGATGCTGTGAAGAGTGATTTCTTAGACCTAAAACGCGCGATTTTTGTTGTTGGAGAAAACAACGTTATTTTAAGCCTAAGAAATCATCTCTTCCGTTGTTTTTCCCTCCATTTTTATGTAGTGCACCTTGTAGTTATAGCCCTCCAAAACCCACACTGGTGCCAAGCTGGTGCCAATATGGCGGCAAATGTCACTGTTCTATAGGACGGAAAAGCCAATGGCTCAAGATGGGTTTAATAAATACGGATGCAAACCAATTTACGTCGCCTTTTGGACTTATATGTCAGACTGCCTGAGCGGGAAATCGATCCTACACTGTGAAAACGATGCACACAGTGCACGTCAATGTGTATTTTCTCAGCCTCCACACGAACTGTGTACTGAGAGTACACAATTTGTGCACTGGTGTACACAAGCTGTGACGAGAAGGTGAACTGTAGCTGCACAAACTGTGTGCTGCCAGTACGCAACTCGTGTGGAGGCTGAGAGTGTACACATTCATGTGTACTGCCAGTACACATCGTCTTCAGAGTGTGTTGCGCAATCAAACATCCCTCCAGTGGCGATTAGAAAAGTGTATGTTACATATATATGTGTACGTGTTAAATGCCGTCTATGACGTTTCCTTTTGGCCGTGTCAGTATGGCTCAGCGGTAGGACCTCGGCCTTTGATTTCGAAGGTCGTGGGGTCGATTCCCCGCTCAGGCAGACTGACATATAAGTCCAAAAGGCAAGGTGAATAGGTTTTCATCTGTATTTATTTAACGACGAATGGATACAATTATGATTGGGTCCATGGGTTTTCCATTTACTGCTAACTATCAGTTAGGATACACGAGGTATTGAATTGGCATCCGATTCATTTTATCAATACACACCCTTGGTACTACGGCAGTAGCCTACTAGCTGGTGCCCCGTGCAATTACCCTCATAATTTGCACATAATTAGACTCGGAGAATGACTTGATGTTATTATCGATTGTTTAAGTCGCGCCTCGCTAGCCTGATGCAGGCAAGGTGCACTCTAGATCATTCATAGACTAAAACAACTAGGCCTATATGCAAAATGAAATCTCATCCAATGGGGGGGGGCATCGTTGGACACATTCACTCAACCTCATAATACGATTACTACCATAAAAAAAATGGCAAACTAGGCTACGCCCCCCCCCCCCCAATCCTCATGCCCACTGGTCACTGTACGCTGTAATTCATTGTTTTCAGCAGCTGGGAAGCAACAAGGCACTTGTTTATTTATTTATTTTAGAGCTTACAAGGTACGAAGCCGATCGCTCTGCTTACTACTAAACTTTAGCATACGCCTAAACCTACAGTGCAGTGACACGACGTCGTATTATTGTATATAACTCTATGCTGGAGCCTTAATGGGTTAGCTGCAAGGGGCACTTCAGAGAAAAACAGAAGGGCGTCATACTGAAGCCGATGCTGTGAAGAGTGGTTTCTTAGACCTAAAACGCGCGATTTTTGTTGTTGGACAAAACAACGTTATTTTAAGCCTAAGAAATCCGCTCGTCCGTTGTTTTTCCCTCCATTTTTTATGTAGTGCACCTTGTATTTATGCCCTCCAAAACCCATACTGGTGTCAAAATGGCGGCAAACGTCACTGCTCTATACAAGCGCTACATATGAACAGGAGGGGCCCGGGAAACGAGAGAGCACATAGCACATATTTGCATGCAGTCTGCAATACTCCCGTCTCATTATTGACGTGTCGAAAGAATTGGGCTGCGAAATGGGTGATAAGACTCGGCTTAACGCATCTTGTGTGAGATGCATATGAAACCTCATGACACTCCAGTAGCAACCACTGCACACTTTCTGGCTTGTGTGTTAGTTCTAAACTCTCCACATTTACTCTACCCCGGATTCGAAACACATTACGACGTTTTAAATTATATCCCAAGCTTGAGTGTGTTAAAGGGACACCCGGCCTGCCTTATAACATTCTACCTCTCTTATAACAGCCACGCGCAGCTCGTCATCCACGCAATTACCAGCGCCAAGGTCGGCTGGGGTGGTATAGCTGCGTTTCTCACAGCGAGGAACGTAGCTGCTGTCTCGGTTGGCTTTGGGAATAGTACACGAAACAGCATCAAGTTAAGATTGTGTCATCACAAACCGGAATGATTCTCGTATTTTAACGTCACACTTGATAATTTGCTAGGCTAGTGTCTTATAATTTTTGCTTCGACGATCTATTGGAATAATTAATTCCAATTTTTGTCGCATTAGTCTTTTAGATTTTTGATCTCATGGTAATTATTAGCAAATTAGGACATGCACACAGATGAAACGTCATGGTTATTGTAAGCGCGCAATGCATCATATACGGTTGGGACGAACGTAAATTAAGTTCCCCTACATTCAACAGAAAATCTCCTAGACGCCACATTTTAAAACTGATTTTTAGCTAGGAATTGACTAACGGCAAGTAAATAAAAGTTTGGGGTCTTACTTGATGTGAAGGATAGGAAAAAATGGCTCTGGGAGGAAAATCCCTTTAAGTTTTACCACGCGTGCCCAACGAAGTAAAATTTGTCGCCATGTTTGTTCTTGATTGAACTCACGTGTCGGCAAGGTGCACCAGGCAAACACGGGCGATATTCGAAGCGTGCAAAAATACAAAAAAATCGGCCTAGAGTCGGGCGATTTTTCAGGGGCCCGACTCTAGACCGATTTTTCTGTATTTTTGCAGGCGAACATTTAGCAAGCAAAGGACTTAAAAATTCAAAAATAAATCACACGTGCAAACTAATTTCCCTAATACACGAAATCTGCAGAGGCACTAAGGAAACATTAATGGTACATCTTTCTTCTTAAATGTAAAGTGGGGCGGGTCTTTTGGGATACTCTCGGTGTGGTTTATTTTGCTGCCAAGAATAAGTTCGCAGTCCTTCCCTTTCAGTTTTGTTACTTCATCTTTAGTAAGAGTTCGAAAATTTGAATTTGTTGCCAACTGTACAAATCTTACCACTTGTTTAAACTCCGTTAAAACAGTAACCCTCTTGTCAAAATACAGAATATGCACGTTGCCTTAGGATCGAATTAGTTTTACGTGGACTGAAAGTTACCGTTTATGCTGCCTTATAGTGTCCGCGGCCTATCTTGAGTTCTCCGCAGAAAGAACACAGATAATCGATTGTACGTTTTCAGTAGAGAGAGCCTTGTTGATATCCAAGATGGTTACAAAAACAATGGTGGCCATCGATTAAAGCCACCCCATCCAGGAAGACGTAGCCGCTCAAAAAATACTTGCAGGACTCAAGATACACCGCGCTCACAATAGATTGTAACACGGAGCTCACAATTTTGAGCAACTTTAATGTTACCTTTGACGATCGTTACACTACCCACGATAAAGTGGTAAGAAAATGACGGCCCTGATCATCGGATTTTATCTAACCGTCTTTAAAGGTACATTCCTTCCAACGCCATTTTTCTCGATCTTCCACATCAAGTACGGCCCCAAAGGTCTATTTACTTACAGTTAGTCTTTCCCTTGCTAAAAATCCGTTTTAAAATGTGGCGCCTAGGAGATTTTCTGTTGAATATTGGGAAATAATTTAATAGCATCCAGCAATTATATGATCCTTTGCGCACTTGCAACATCCATGACGTTTCATCTGTGAGTGTGCATGTAGTAATTTTTAAGCGTTTGCTAATAATCACCATGAGATCAAAAATCTAAAAGACTAATGCGGTAAAAATGTTAAAAAAAATATTTATGCCAACAGATCGCCGAAGAACAAATAAGATACTAGTCTAGAAAAAATTCATAAAGTGGGATGTTTAAAATGCGAAAATCTGTCCAGTTTGCAACGATACAATTTTTGCGTTCATGTGCTGTTTCGTCTACTACGCCCTTAACAAAACAATAATTCAGTGAATAAATTAAAGAAGAAAAAAATAATGTTTTCTTATAGTATTAGCTTGGTACAGAATCGTTCATAACTTTGGTATTTATACATTATGAATAATTTTTTATGTTATCACATAATTATTGTATGCGCAGTGTATCTTGAGTCCTGCAAGTATTTTGTGAGCGGCTACGTCTTCCTGGATGGGTTGGCTTTAACCGATGGCCGCCATTGTTTTTGTAACAATCTTGGATATCAACAAGGTACTCTGCTACCAAAAACATACAATCGATTATCTGTGTTCGGTCTGCGGAGAACTCAAGATAGGCCGCGGACACTATACGCCCACTATACAAATATAAGGTGATGCCCTTAAAATACACCCATCACTTTGTTTGCATAATCCATAGTTTTAAATCTTTAATTTGCCATTGTGGTAAATACGATGCTTTAAAATATCCTTTGGAGATGGGATGTGTATCTTTCTGCATGCTGCTATCTTGGTAAAAGACTTTATAGTGTACGCGGCCTATCTTGAGTTCGCCCCAAAATGAACACAGATAATCGATTGTACATTTTTGGTATAGCAGAGTGCCTTGTTGACATCCTAGATGGTTAGAAAAACAATGGCGGCCGTCGATTAAAGCCGCTCCCTCCAGGAAGACGTAGCCGATCATAAAATACTTGCAGGACTCAAGACACGCTGCGCACACAATAACATTGTAGTTAAAATGGCTTTTTTTTTATCTGTGCAGTTTTTGTTCTGCACACTACAGGTACTTGTAGCACACAAAACAAACAAACGAGTATAAGTACACTTCAACTACACTGCTGCTTCCGTTTACGAATCAGTGAAACTGCATTGAGTAGGAAACAGAAACAGCAGAAATGATTGTTGTTTAGTTGTAATTTGTCTTTCTAATTCTAACCAGAAATAATAATAATAATTTCTAGAGATATTAAACTAAACAATCAAAAGTTACCGGCTTTGGTAAAAAATGACAGCACCTGCAAATATACAAATATTTAAATTTGGTTAGAAGTAAGGCAGTAATAAAGAAAAGATGTTATATACAGTTGATACAATGGAGATATTCAAATTCATATTGACAGCGTACTTGTTTGACATGTAAGTTCTGGAATGGAAGTGTTCCTACAAGCAATGTTGAACAGGGAGTTAATTTTAAAGCAGTAAAATAACAATTTTTTCCCTTTTTTTTAGCCACTCCACCTACGCTAAAAGTTGTTCAATTTGAAGGTGAAAAATGTCTTCACCTCAGAGTGATGAATTTTTTTTATGAGTGGCTTCTCCATAGCCAAGCCATTAAAATTTTGGAAAGAAAAATTCTATGCACTGCAGCCTGGTGGCGTGAACAGGGGGGGGGGGCGTATTGCCCTACCCTCTTTGCAAAATGCCCTTTTTTTGTAGAAAAAAATGGCCTGTAGGCTTAAAAAAGGCCGAAAAACGGCTAAAAGGTTAAAATCGAAGGGTAAAATGGCGAAGGGCAAAATAGCTAAGGGCAAAATAGCTAAGGGCAAAATGGCTAAGGGCAAAATGGCTAATGGCAAAATGGCTAAGGGCAAAATGACTAATGGCAAAATGGTTAATGGCTAAAAACGAGGGACAAAATGGCAAAATGGCTAAGGAAGGGGCAAAAAATAGTAAACAGAAGGCGACCCAATAAAAAATGCGCACTAAAACTTACTGTGCCCTTTTACTGTAAGTTGCCCCTGCCCTCTCGCCGGGGCCCTCTTGCATGCTGGGAATGGTCTTTATCAGATAAAAATAGAATTTTTCGTGAGATTACGTGAATGATCGTCACACGTCATCATGATTTATGTTGTACGTCCCATAACGTCATAGATAATAAAACTGCTATACGAGTTCGCTTCACCTTTCTGACAAAATTTTCACATCTGTTGCACTAGAATTACCTATAGTGCACTTTTTCCTCTTGTTGGATTTCCAACAGAAAAACCTTCGTTTTCCTTCCTTCTTGCTGTCCGCCCTCGATCCCTTACGAAAAGGATCTCAACTCCTCTATAACATTAGAGGAGTTGAACACTTGTCGGAATTGAATATAGCCTTCTGCTATAGTGACGGAATTCAAAACGTTCTTTTTGTGATTGGGGTCGCCCAGACGAAAAGCATAGAAACGTTAAACCACTTTTCCTACACTACTGAATAAAACGTTAATGTCCGGTTTGTACGCAGGCAAGTTTCAAGTCTGACCTTCGGGCGGTTGTGGGCCTGTTTCAAACGTTATTGTATGTTGTCTATTGTGAACAGTGGCGTAACTATTTGTGGGGGGGGGGGGCAGTTTGAAGGCTTATTCGACAAATTGGCAAAGTCGTTGTTTGCATAGCTGAAAAAACTTTGACTATCCTGAACACGTATTTTATTTATAAAACGCAAGTATCTAGTATGACATTTCGCTAGTATCTTGTAGAAATTTCACTTTACAAGGCCAGAAAATGCAGGAAAATAGAAAAATGCTTTTTCTGGATCCCGTTGGGGGAGCTCACAGCGTTCTCCCTGATCTCCTAGCTCTTATTGGTTTCGCTCTCCACACCATTCGGTTAAATTTCTCGTGTAACCCCATCAATACAAACCCTACTTATGCCTCTGATTGTGTATAGTAAATGGTAATTTTTGTTAATGTAATACATTTTTTATATTTACTTTTTTTTAAATTGTGAATTCATTTTTCCACTTTACTAGTCTTTAACTAATGGTGAACGATACGTTTCTGGCATACGAAGAGACCAAAGAAAGCTTATCATTTCCTGCGTGCATGTCTGTCTATCTCCTCGACAACATTTACCAAATTTCAGATTTTATAAATGCATTCTTTGACCTTTGATGTGTGGATTTAAATTAGTACATCAATAAAATTGGGCAAAGGACTTCGAAGATTCTGATTCTCAATTT